>JAQPZY010001675.1:990000-1167500 GCA_029931535.1 Margaritifera margaritifera | reverse complement strand
GACCAAATTGTGGACTTCAATCATCAGCGTTACATTCAAAGATATGACATTAAAGTCGAGGAAGTATTCATTGACGACCAGAACAATAATAATAATAAGAAAAATATTGAGAAGCATTCCACTCATTAGTACCAAACTCACTCGTCAGACCTTTTTGACTTCAAGAGGAAATGTTGAAATATTGCCGATCCGATGTGGACATTTTACGACGGTGTTGTGGAAACTTTAGACAATTTATTTTTGGATCACGGAGGTATCAATCCCTTAAAGGAAGCTTCTACTATTGCCAAAGCATGTGGATTAGTCTATCTAAAAACGTTATTGCCCGAGAAGAAACTAGCCATGGTATCACCTCATTCCTATCTCTCTGTCAGCCATCGATAGTTTTCCAAAGCTTTGCGCTGGCTCCATTACTTGTGTTAAACTGAATACAAATGGATACAACATGCTAGAAGAGGTGGAGAAAAGAAAATTGGAAGTCTTTCCGGGGATGGATTTGAGTTATAAAACCCACAGATAGTCTACGAATTTCAAGGATGTTTATTTCACGGATGCCCAATTTGTTTTCCTCAACGAGACTTAAAGCGTCCTTTATCAGAGTTCACTACGGAGGAGTTGTAAGAGCAAACATGCCAACAAAACCAGAATTTAGAAAGGCAACGATACCAATTGATAAAAATGTGGGGAACACGACTACGATTGACGTTTCAAACCCGATCATAATTTAAACGCATTGCTGAAGAGTACACCGTGGTTGCCATCTAACCTTTAAATTCTCGGGACAGTTTGTTTGGAGGACGAACAAATGCGACACGCTTGTTGTACAAAGTGGATGAATCTCAAGGAGAGCAAATCGAATACATTGATGTGTGCTCCTTGTATCCTTGGGTGTGCAAATATGCTAGATTCCCCACCGGCCATCCTGAAATCTTAACAGAACACATCGACGTGGAACACATTCACCAATACGAAGTTTTGATCTAATGTCAAGTGTTAGCACGGACGAATTTGTACCATACTGTTTTACCACATCGTTGCCACGGAACACATAGCTTTTATTTATGCCGTACGTGTGTTGAAACGTGTAATCAAGACCAAACGTATTGCCACAATAATCAAAACCGATCCTTAACAAAACGTGGGTGAGTGCCTAATTGTTTCATGCTCTCGATCGCAGATACTAACTGTTAAACCTATACGAAATTTGGCACTTTCATAGCCCAGAACAATACCAACAGGACAAGACTCCAGTGAAGGAATTTTCTGAGGCTATGTCAACGAATTTCCAAAGATAAAACAAGAAGCTAGCTGGTATCATTCTTGATGTTCAGACCCCCAACGACAAAAATACATTCATAGAATGGTATCGATCCTTAGAAGGCATCACTTTAGAACACGTGGAAAAGAACAAAGAAAGAAACTTTTTTGCAAAAGTCATGTTGAATTGTTTGTGGAGAAAATTGGCTCAATGTCCGATATGGCCAAATACGAAATACTTGCCAGACCCAAGTCGATACTTTCAACTGGTCGGCGACAAAGCAAAACTCATTCATGTGACAGCCAATGCCCGTTTAAAATTGTATTCTGTCTTAGAACCTTTAGGCGATCGTGTCCTATGTTTTGACACCGATAGCTGCATGTACCTTAATCGCCCTAGAAGCATCGAAGACGAATTTTTAGGAGCTTGGACCGATGAACATCCTGAAGACGCTATTTTGAGTTTTGCTAGCGGTGGACCCAACCAATACATAGACCGAGGACAACTTTATACCAAATGTAAAGTAAAAGACTAACATTGAACTATCGTTCCAGTCAAGTAGTCATCTTTGACGTGTTAAAAGAACCCTTAAAGTCAGGAAATGATCAAGACTTTCTCCGTGAAAACATTGGATCCAGACAAAATTGTTCGTTTGCAAAATCACCAAATCGTCAGTCGACCCTTGCAAAAAGCACATCAGATCGTCTATAAAGAAACGAGTGCAACGCTATTCTACGGTATACAAAAGGAGAGAGTTCCAAGACAGAAAGTTCAATTTGAATACAAACGTTAACCTAGAAAGATGAATTCAAAACAACAACCGAGTGAGGGACTCACTGCGGACTCTAAGTTCAATAAAGCCTTGCGGCCAGAGTGATGCCGTACCCTGCGACATCAGCGATACAGCACAACTTTGCTGCTCCTCTACTATCGAAAGCGATGAAGTACGAGCTTTTTGCTTTACTAGCAAAAGTGATGCCGTTCGTGTGCCTATCTATTGATGTCATCCATGCACTCGCAAACCATTCTGGATAGCACTAGCTCATCGATATTTACCAATCGTGGAAGAATACACATTTTCTGTGGCTTTGCCTGGCTATTGTGACTTTGAAAGTCGATTGAACACATTCAAAAATGGCCTAAAGATCAGGATGGATTACTCACTACCAAAACTTTAGCTAGAGCTGGATTTATCTACTTGGGATGAGGAGACGAAGTACAGTGTTTCAATTGTGGTGTGAAGATCCAAAAATTGGGAGTACAAAAGCTGAGCTTTTCTGGAACATGCCAGATGGTCTCCTTGCTGTCTCTACCTTCCCTTCGTGGGGCATGATTATTATCCACATGGATATTTTAGAAGAGAGAATTCGTAGGATACCTTTGGAGCTGCCGGAACGCATTTACAGGGATTTTGTACAGATTGAAGTGAAACGCAAAAAACAATTACATCCTTTACGACATGGACGTTGTAACCACTGGTATCTGAATAGTATTAAAAAAAACTGATCAGTTTCAAGATGTTAAATAGTCAGACATTGATCATTGATTCCCTGCTTCCTGTAATATTTTGGATGTCACGACTACTACCTACAATGTTGTAGTGATACTCAGAACTCCATGGAACGAAGTCCAGGAAAAGGTTAAAAACTTACAGGAATACAAAATCTTTGAAAAGAAGTATCACCTCAAGACGAAACTCCTTTACGACGTGTGATGTGTGGTGAGATAATAACTGAATTTCTTCTATATGCTTTATCAACAGATTCTATTTGGCAAACGGGTGTACATTTCATAAAAAAGACATTCCTGTGAATTACTAATATAAAGCTTAACATTCAAACGACTTTTGTCATCAGTGTTGCACCAAATCCCGTAGAAGAATGTAAATGGCAGTGTTCAAGACTAAGTGGATTACCAAATACTGTTAAAAGAACTGTTCGACAAGACGACACGATTCCATTTAATTTGGACGACGTGCGGTGTGTGAGTTAGTGACTACTATTCTTGGATTTCGTTTTCCAGCAGATTCGTTGAGGCAAATATATAAACAGTACATGCAGCAAAGACATGACCACCAACACTCATTGTGTTAAAGGTGTGATAATAGTGATAAACACAAGTTGTGTACCTCCGTGTGAAAAGAGATTCATCGTACTTTATCCACTCTTCACACTTACCAAGAAGCGTGTATAGCTAGTTGGTTACACCAACATATTTACGACTGGAATGATGTTCATGACTATCAAAGTCTTGGCTTCGATGCTTGGATACAAGAGGTGGGAGGTGGCTAATTATGCCAAATATATTTCGTGTGATTGAAAAGAATTTAACTTAGAACCAATGGAAGAAAAGCCAGAAGTGATAGTGGAATTTGCGACTATTTTAGAAACAGTGGTAGAAGAACTAGAAATAGGGGAAGAAATACTACGAGCCCACGAGAGGAGTAGTATTGTACAGATAGAAAAGAATGAGGAAACGACATTCCCAAAGAGGTTTGGGCAGATGAATTCCACAGATACTAGAACGCCTAGCGTTTAATATATTAAATGTGACGCAGATAGATCGAGAATGTTGTAATCATACCTGTTTATATGCAGCTTTGGTGGTTTTAATTTGTGCCTCATTTGTGTACAGATTGATTTATGTCATATTTCTTTTCGTATGTTAATTATGTACAGTGACTTTTAAATGTAAATATGTTTTTGTTGTTGTCTCACTACCATGACAAGAAGAAATGAAATTAAACGTATATGTCTTGTGTCATTAATGAAATTTCAGAATTCTAAACACAATCGATATGGCTGCATCCTCCGTTCTCAAAGTTTTTGACGAAAGGTTAGATCGTCAAAGTTGGGAGGAATTGTACCTTCGCCATTCCTTGAACATGTTGATTATTGGACCAAGTGGTTCAGGCAAAACAGAATTTGTCCCACGTGTGATCGAACACAAACCAAAATTGTTCGATCGTCCTCCACAACGTATCGTGTGATGTTACAAAGAGTGCCAATTGTCTTGCACGTTACTCCAAGAAAGTCAAGGAGAATCCATTTTGTTTGTAGAAGGAATTCCTCGCGAAGACGATGGTATTGTGTCTTACTTTAGTCAAACACATCTTGTCATCTTCGAGGAGACAAAAAATAAATTAAACTTTCGTTTACACGAAAAGGACACCATACTAATACCAGTAAGAATTACATTACTCAATATTTATTTCAACAAAGTAGAGCGCTTCGCACTATCAGTCTCTATGTGGTTTTGTTTAAAAGTCCAAGAGACAAATCTCAAGTGCAAGGGTTAGCCAAACAGCTAGGAACACCTTGGCTCAACTATTTGTATGACGATGTCACTCAATTGCCATATGCGTATTTACTCATCGATTTAAGACCTACGACTCCTGAATATTTGAGATTTCGTACAAATTTGTTCCACGATTGGTGTCAAGAAGGAAGCCCTGTCATTTACACCTTACCTTCCTCCTTTTCGTCTGTCTAAAAAACTATAAAAATATCATCTTTTTATTCTAACAGTATTCAGCGTGACGTGCTTTTAGTCTCATCCTCCTGCCAAATTGATTTGTGCACTGTATGCCATCAGTCGCGAAGAAATGCACAAGTACGTTCACATTTGTTATAAGCTAGTCTCAAAAAAGTGTTAAGATTGTTTACTTTGACAACACGCCAATTACTTGAAGGTATCATTCACATAACATATCAGACTAAACGCTTTAAAAAAAACATAAAGGAGCTTTGTCACAACTCGTTGATACAAAAATCGATACTCAAACCAAAAACAAATCATTTTGAAACCTGGTTGAAGTGTATCTTTATGAGGTGTCATTGTTCATTCACTTTTAAAATGGGATCCTAATGCCTAAGCTGAAAAAGTTAAATAACCTAAAAGACCAAAATGAAGAGCGGTGGTGCAGCAAGTTTACACTCTAACAAAAAGAAGAAGAAAAGCCCCAAGAAAAGTCCCAAGAAAAAAAACATCTTCTGCAAGAAAGAGATGTATTGTCGCTAAAACGCGCATCTATTCAAGAAAACCTCACTCGGTGACGGTTTCTCTTGCCATTTCTTCTTTTTCTTCCTTCATGATGATGCCTGCCAAACCTGATTTAAGACCAGTGTTTCCCAATTCGATGGAAACCCATTTCTAAAGGATCTTCTGCTTCTCCGGCGACAACATCTTCTTTTGCTGCTCTAGCTACTGCTGCCGCGGCCAAAAAAGTAGCCTCTCCTAAGATAAAAGTACAAGACAGAACAGACGTGTTACAAAGTTTACTGGAATTTATCCAAACAAGAACTGGCACGATTTAGTTCGTTGAAAACACCTCATCGTCCAGTGGTGCGCATAGTCAAGTAATACTACGTGCCGACAATCAGTGGAGACGAATTCCAGTATCAAAAAGGAAGAATTGTTGGATAAGATTCACTTCAGTTTTTCCTCCTGAAACAAAGATGTTACCAAGTTCACACCATCATCATCGACCATGGCCAAAGAAATCTTCCAGAATCGGGAAAAAGGGACTCCTTCCTCGTTTGGCTAAACATTGGGATGTTTTGTCCATACTGACCAAATCCAATGTTCCGATGCGAAAACAAATTATTCAAACAGCACCCAAAGAAATCATCGATACCGTGTGTGAATGTTGTTTGAACGTTTTGAAAGGAACGGTGCCTTTGTCCAAGATACATAAACAGCGATTAGGACGTCATCGTCACCTTCTTCGCCTTATGATAAAAACGCAATACCCCTCAATCAAAAGAAAGCAATGCTCGTTCAACGAGGAGGATTAGATGAGGAAAACAAAGATAAAAAGAGCACACTTTTATTGAAAGACATCACACTTGTACCCTTGGATCTTATGGAAGGACGACAATTAACTTTAGTTTTTTTCAAACGAACAACGGACACCCTGTTTAGCGGACACCCTGTTTAGCTCCTAATCCTAATCTCACCCTCACACTTACAACAAAAATTACAATCCTTGATCGACCGAACAGATTTGTCAGAAACAGAAACATCGCAACAGTACGGACATTTATTGCAACATCTTCAACTGTTTCACCAGAAAGCTTTAGACAAGACAGCTAAACCTACTCTGAGAGATTTCAAGAATGTCATTAAAAGCGAAGAAAAACAAAAAGCAGCAAAGACGATGACAGAAGCAGCCACATGGATGGAAGAAGAAGAAAAAGAAGCACGAGACGTGTTTCAAACGCCATTTGCTCATCTTAGTATGACAACCTCCTTATTCACACGCCTTCCCCTTCTCCAAGACGAGAAGAAATGAAACATTGGGTCAAAAGATGATGTCCACACCTTCTTC
The DNA here is from genome assembly GCA_029931535.1 of Margaritifera margaritifera. Taxonomy (NCBI): domain Eukaryota; kingdom Metazoa; phylum Mollusca; class Bivalvia; order Unionida; family Margaritiferidae; genus Margaritifera; species Margaritifera margaritifera. The sequence goes on along the minus strand of JAQPZY010001675.1, from coordinate 1,160,913 downwards.
AGCAGAAGAAAAAAAAAAGGAAGTCAGAGGTTAAAAAAGAAATCAAGAAAAAGGTAACCAAAGAACCGATGACGACACCTACTCCTATCGCTCGTCGGACACGTCAAGCATCGTTGCATTCCAAACAGATACCACACGAACAATCTAAGAGCAGTATCAAACAACGACCTATTGAGGAGAAGCAACAACAACAGCAAACCACATGGATACACTTTTATCCAGCATTTACTACAATCCTGCTCATGCTGCTCTCTATGAAGAAATTCAAACATTGTATCATGCCGCTAAAACCAAACTCAAATGTTTTCGTCTGCAAGATGTGCAACAATGGTTACAAGAACAATCGACGTACATGTTACACGAACCCATTTGACGAAACTTGTCCAGAAGTCAAACAAAAGTAGCAGGTATCAATCATCAATGGCAAGCAGATTTAGCACATGTCTCTCATTTAGGGTCGTATGATCGAGGTTATAAATATTTATTTTATGTCATTTACGTGTTTTCAAAACAAGCTTGGGTACTTTTGATTAAAGACTGAATCGTTTCGTGTCGCTGGACGTAATCCTCCTGTCTTTAAATTGGAAGATATGAACGGAGAAGTGTTGAAAGGAACCTTTTACTTGCCTGAGTTACAACGAGTGACCAAGAAAGAAGACGACGTATACGATATCAAAGGCATTCTCTTTCGAAGAACACGTACATTTGGAAAACGTCGACTTCAAGAAATGAACGTTCGATGGAAAGGATATCCACCCAATTTCGATTCTTGGATCGCTACTTCACAAGTCATCGACTATAAAAAAATAATTAGAAGGTACCACCATGCCGTTAAACACGGCTATCTCTAAAGCAACTACAAAAATAACCTCTGTAGTGTGAAGAACGTTTCCCTAAAAGTCAAATCGTCTTTTTCTGCCAAATCTTTGTGGTCTGTTGTGTCAAATGAGCAGCCATTGGAAATTTGAGTTTGCAGCAAGGAGATAAACAATTGTGGACTGTTTTACTAAGCAGTTGCATTTGACATCTTCCCAATCCGTCCTTGAAATGTACTGACAGAAACAAAAACAACGGTAGCCTTGCCGCCAACGCCAGTCACCAATCTTCCAATCAAAGAAGCAGCACTCTTCTGGAACATTTGGAAAACCATTCGCCTTTGACAACGAGTGACTCCTTGGAAACCAAAACCATAGAACTATGAATAACACATTTTATTAAACCTTACCGAGTGACAGTTCTATGAAAGTGTTTCCCAACAACGCCTTTTGTTGTTTAACAGCCAAATTACCTCAAGTCGTCCAATTGGATCAGGAAGCTCACTGGCAAGTAGCTTTAGTAGAAATCATTCATCTTACTCAAGCCATCAATGTCAACGAAGGCCAAACCACTTTTATCGTCGATATCCTGAAAGAACAAGTTCAAGAACAGTTGGACAAAAATGATCCTGTCTATTACGAATCCAAAAATCCATCAGCAACAAATCCTCATTTGAACACCTAGATCATGAGGATTCCTACAGGATTTTATTTCAATGCTCAACACCTCGTCCAAACGATTTCAGCTTTCTTCAGATATTAGTTTGTCAAAGCAGTGGAGAAAACTCGCCGAAGTGAACTGGTCGAGTACTATCAAATTGCTCATCGTCTTATAATGTATTTTTCTGACGGCAAAACGGTGGCCATTTACTTTTCCTCTAGGTTTGTTTGCTATTCTGGGTGGAAACCGCTTTCTCGCTCGTATGAAAGACATTCACAATAATGATCGATTCTACAAGTATTTTCGCTACACTATCGAATTGAACGAAGGACTAAATTTGTTGCTTGTGTATTCTGATGTCGTCGAGTACAACATCGTGGGAAACACGGCTGCTCCGTTGCTGAGAGCCATTCCGTTCAGAATGGACTCTGCCATAGCTGTATACAATGAAGAAGGTAACACGTATCACGTTCACCGAGAATTTGTACATCCTCGTTATCTTCCTCTCAGTTACTCGTATTTTGACAGTGTCAATAATAGTATAAAAGGAGATCTTGGACAAAATATTCTATTCTCCAAAGGAAAAGTCACGGTGAAACTACATTTTTGAAAGAGATTCTCCATTGAATTCTAACAGATGTATCTTGGGTACCCAGGAGTCGCTCGACAACAAGGACATGGTTTAGGAGATATGTTAACATAAGCTTTTCGTACAGAAGCACCCATCTTAATGTCAATAGTGACTCGAGATTTTCACGTTTTAAAAGACGCAGCTTTGACGGAAATAAAAGAATTTCTCCAAAATGTCGCCATCGACAAATAAAGTCCTAAAAAAGCCTTTGTGAAATGAGGAAAAAAATGTGTTGCTTGAAACTGGAAAGATCTCCTGGGGCGTCAAGACAATCTTATAAATTCGCTTCACATTTCTGGCCAATGCATTACTTCCTCCTCACGCCACAACATGGACAAGACAGAAAGAGACGTCAAAACCATTTAGACCTCATAGACACGTTCAGAAAAAGAATAAGAAAAGAAAAACAGCGGTTGGAGACGAATATTTCAGTTACTTATATCTGAAAGTCAAAGTTCTCAAATTCGACAACACCAACCCAGACGAAGATGCCAGAGTAGCTCCCATGAACAATTTCCTGCATTCATTGGTTAGTAAAGTGGATTTATACTTGAATAACAAACTAGTCAGCACCTGCATGGACGCTTACCCTTACCGAGCGTACATGGAACATTTCTTGACGTACGGAAAAGAAGCCAAGAACACATATCTAGCTGCCTCCGTGGTATGGAAACCTGACACTTTGGATGTTTTCAACAAGACAGAGTTGACGAAAGCTGACGATCCTCACAATGTTGGATTTAACGACCGCTGAAAGAAATCAAACAAAGACGCAGTTTATAAATTATTTGGACATGTGGTTGCAAGACAAGTATTTGCTGAATAGTCTTACTATGAAAGTATTACCTAAAGTAGGAAACGACAGCAGTAAAACTTTGAGCAGAACGACAGCTAAGTATCCTGTACGACGAGTGGAAGTGGAAACCTTTACCATTGTCTGGACTCCGATGCAAGATGAAAGATCATGTTTTCCAAGGACAGCGACACAAACGTTTGCTCATCGGCATCGTCAGCAGTGTGGCCCTTAAGGATCAAAATCCTTTCGAGTTCCAATAATTTAATGTGCCAAAGATAGATGTCATGATGTCAAAATGGCCAGAACAAGAAGAACATTTAGTCTGCTGTTTTGCTTGTGACTCGGCTGAAATAAATTACATGCCTAGCCAGAGAACATTGTCATGGTTGTCAAATAGATCGTTCTAGTTAGAAACAACACTACACGTGTTTGATGAAGAGTTCAGAAGACAAGTTGGAAGAGTATTTGGAAGATGCATGGGCCTTCATCTAAAAAGAGAAGATTTTGAAAAGGTGGCATAAAGACTTGCGTGGCCATTTCTTACCTCCATTGACTTCTCTGGAGACGAAACGCATCGACGCTCTCTTGCAATATAGTTCGGAGACTGCCCATTCGTCGACTTACTTGACAGATATTTTCAAGGAAAAAGTCAGGTGTGAACCTATCATTATCTGTGAAAAAATGGATACCTGGGAACTTCATTACCTTTTCACTCACAGCTTCTTGGAGAATCCAGTGGTGTGTGCTAACGATGAACTTCCACATCGAAAACCTAAAGATGTTCAAGCTTATGTCATTAACACAGACGACAGTCATTGGCCAGGAACCCATTGGGTAGCATTCTTCTTTCCCAACGACCGCAGTGTGGAATATTTTGATTCTTATGGATTACCTCCTCTGGAAGACGATATCATTGACTTTATGAGAAGAAATGATGTATGAACTCAGTTCAATAATGTGATATTACAAGGATCAGATTCCATTGTGTGAGGACAATATTCTCTGTATTTGCTTCATCAACACAGTCTTGGATTTCCCTTAGAACATTTAGTGACTTGATTTTGAACGTAAGTACTCTAGAAACGATGATAAAATAGAAAAGTGGTTTTGTGAACATTAGGGCTATCTATTTTCTTTACCTCAGTAACGTAGTGTGCATCAATGGCAAAATGACACTGTATTAAATCATTGGAAGTCTAGTCTGATTTTACAACGTTGTCAACCTTGTAAATACGTTCATGTTTAATTTGTCAGTTTGTATTCATGCTTGAGTTAGAGAAGCTCCTTCTTATTATTGAAAAAAAAGAATATTTTCTTTCATGTCCGCGTACCGATTCGGAGAGATGTTTTCCTTCATGTTCGCGCTTCTCACATATAAAGAGGTGCGTTCACCAGTCTTGCCACCCGTCGTTGACTTCTCAACAATCACCATGTCATATATCCTCGGGAAATTGAATGTAGCCCTGGTGTTCACCGTAAGAAACATTTTTGTGCAGAGTACACTAGACAGAATCCAATCACATATTTAAAGATGAAGATTGCAGAGAATCTAGTTCAAGCGGTGTTAAAAGAAGAAGAAGCTTAAGAAAAAAAGAAAAGACAAAATGGGACACGAAGAAGCAGGAAAAAGAAGAGGAGGATGAGAAGATGGAGATAGATGAGCCTAATTTTAGACTCACTGTTAAAAAGAGGCGTCACGTCGCTGTAGTGAAACCGACAGTGAGACCTAGTGTCCTGGATATCGTCGTCGTTAACATCATCGATTCAGGACTACAACCAACGGCCCTTTTCAGGGTCACTCGCATCTCTTAAAAAAGAGATACTACTCAACCGTCGCCAATTTATGTTTGCATGTTTATGTATGTATATGTCTTCCACAAACAAACGCCCAAACCTTAAACCCTTTCTACCCATTTGTAATAGAGTATTTGTGGGTATAGTGTGTACGTATCAACACTACCTAACCCTAATATAATGTTAAACCTATGTGAAAAGTAAGAAAATAGTTTATTTTAGGTCCGTGTGATTTCTCTTGACTTGAATTCTGTACTACACCTAGTACTTGCATTCTGTACATTCATTCAGTCAGCAAGCAGCAGTGGAGCAGAGCAGTTGGAACAGAGCAGAGCCCCAGTGGACGAGGAGGGGAGGAGGCAGTGTTGGTCAGCAACTATGGAACACTCAACTACAAAATTGGAAGTATGAGGCCAGGCTGCTATACAGACCAATGCATATTTACTGTCGACCTACTCCCTCGCCAGAATGCTGACTACATGGAGCAGCATGCAAAGCAGAGCGAGCTACCATAAGGGCACTGCGGCAAAGCAAGATAGAACTACGCTTAGAATCGACCCATGGAAGAGGAAGGCGAGGTTTATTGGAATTTCCCTAGCCCCCCCACCCCCACCCCCACCCCAGGGAAGAGACCATACAGGCCATATCGAGTTGGATGACATAGCTGCTCGACTGTCGAACCGGAGATGAACCTGGCGGCGTACATTGATTCAGTACCACCAGGCACTACCGGGGACAACATGCTGCTAATCAAATTGCCTGACTGAATGGGGTTTTCTTTTTGAAATTTCGAAAACTCCTTTCGGTTATACTTTTTTAAACACAAAGCTGATCAATTTCGAACCACCGTTTAAAAATAATACTATGGAATTAGAAATGTGCGTGATACTAAAATGATATGAGTAATTTCTACTCAAAGATTGGTACTGTTTTTGAAAACAACATGTACACTATGTACGCAAAATGTTTACCTGAATGAATCGCGATAAATAAATAAATTTGAAACTTGAATGTATTGCCATAATTAAACAAGTGGCTAACACTTAATTAGTATTATCGACAGCCCGACTTAGTTGACTGGACAGAATTTGACCATGTACATTATTGGCGTTTCAATACTCCCTTTCCGCTTCGCGTCTCCCTTGCCGAGCCCAAGCTGTCCGACTCGCTCCAGACAAACCGATTGGAAGCATGCTTTGCGTGCATTGCTCTCAAACTTGTAAACATTGCAGCACTAATCCTATGTACAGGTTGAAGTAATTTTATACACCCTCCTATACTGCGCCTTCAATGAACCCCACATAGTGGGGAACCCATGCAGCGATGGAATTGTGTGAATTAAATAGTGTGCCTTGCACACATTAATGCGCCAATGGGTTGCAGTTTGGTAACCCATTGGCGACTAATTAAATAGGGCGCTTTGCGTCTATTAACTCGAAGTACATGGCGGACTAGGCGAACACGTCGTTAATTCAAATTAAGTAAGTAAGTACACCTACGGATGTTTTCTTTCACGTCCGCGTACCGAATCAGAGGGATGTTTTCCTTCACGGCAGCGCTTAAAGCATATAAAGCGGTAAAAGCGATAAAGCGATACACTCCCCCCCCCCCCCGCCCAGTCTCTATTTGACACATTGATGCATGATATGTGGTAATGGTATTTATATAACTAACAATATCGAACATACTTCTCCTAACAACCACAAAAACAACACCAAAAAAAATGTTACTTTCTTGCTACTACTTCTTTCTGGTGTTGAGATGCATCAGTCTTAACAAATACATGGAACATAAGGAGTTGGAATCGTCGCAAGTGACCCGCAACCTCTCAACCATATAAAATTATAGAGTATAAGGTGGGATACGCCCAGACCATCAGGGCCCGCCGCACAAGGCAGGAGATATTGGCAATAAACCCAAAGAAATGGCCCATACGTTATCAAACATATGAGGTTTTACTAAGCCCAGATCATCAGGACCAGTTGCACAAAGCGGCAACTATTGGAAGGCGGAAACACCCAGACCTGCAGCACACATTATCATGCACATGAGGTTGTCCTAAGCCCAGACAATCAGGGCCCACTTCACAAGGCAGTAACTGATAAAATATCATCAACAGCTGAGATATAAAACACCAAAAACAACTCTCCATAACCACAAATTCCACTCCTTCAAAACACTTTACTAACCATCTCACTAACTGCAATCTAATAGCCATATGTACAGAGGTTTTCCAAAAAGTATTCTCATTAACAAGGGCTCCAAGACGACGACCTTTCTATCTATCGGCAAATGGAGCCCTCCCGGACGACTGCGTACTACTTACCGGGGCACTTTTCCTCCATATGCCTCACCTGACATTATCCACAACGTTAAATAATTAAATAGTGGGCTGTGCGCACATTGTTATCCGTTGTACATGGCCAAATGGCCGCAAATCCACTCACTCACTCAGTCGTGCCATTCATCGTCGATCGTGTGCATGCCTAAGAAGAAAGAAGAATGACAACCACCCAACATTGCCGAGTCGGCAAGTTGAGGGACGCCATAAGTTTGATAGAGTGGATCATCTCCTGGTCCGGGAAGAGGAGATGGGCTGTTACCCCCACAAGAGTCACCTAATGAGAGAGACGACCTCACTTAAAATAGCAAAGGGGTTCGTCAGAGACGTTATAGGCGAAGAAGTGATGAAGATAAAAGCAGCCTGGGTTGACGAAAGGAGAGAAAGGGAGCGGTAGAAGAGGGAGAGGGACTTTGAGCGATCAGTGCCAACTGGATAAAGATTCAGGAGAGGTTGATGAAAAGGGAGAAAGAAGAAAGAAAAGAGGAAGAAGAACGGATGCAGCAACAACAACACGGGGAGGATTGGGAGATGGAGGATAATGAGCTTGGTTTTAGGCTCATTGTCTCCACGAAGACAAATTGTGTTTGTATGCTTGTGTATGTCTATGTCTACCTTTACAACCCAACTAAAATATAAAAACTCTTACCCTCTCTTATGTTTGTGGATATAGTGTGTCTATAAACACTCCAAACCCTTGAGTGACAGCGGATTTGTGTGCGTATAGTGTGTCTATAAACACTCTCACCCTTGCTTGTGTGTGATAGTATGTATGTAGGTATATCGTGTGTATAAACACTCATATCCTTTTCGTTGGATAGTAGGGTGTATGTTGGATAGTAATCAAAAAGTAGGTGATGGATAGTATATCAAAAAGTGGCGTGCTGGATAGTATAGCAAAAAGTGTTCTGTTGAATAGTATATCAAAATGTAAGTGTTGGATAGTAATCAAAAAGTAGGTCTTGGATAGTCTTTAAAAAATGGTGTTGGATAGAGTCTAAAAATTTTAACATTACATTTCCCGTAAGCACCCAGAATGTTTTCGACATTTAAACGGTCTATAACTAAAACTTTTAACATAGGATTTTCCGTACCTACCCAAAGTAGCCCCGACACGTTAAACCTATGGACAATTTTGAGATCAACTCTAACAATGTAACAATGTAGCCCCATTTGAGGTCAATCACTTCTAACAATGTGGCAATGTACCGTCAATGTTAATTTCCCAAAGTGTCACCCGCATGTTAAACCTAACGGACATTTTAACGTAGGATTTCCCGTACGTACCCAGAGTGTCCCCCAATGTAAACCTGCGCGGCGTAATGTTTTGTACGTACCCAGGTCGACCATACCATGCCAGGTTATACAGCAAATCATTCAAGAAGAATTTTAAAAATGAATTTTGAAGATAATATTAGAGGGAGGGGTTCTTGGAAGATGAATAACTCTTTATTACTGGATAAAGAATATGTTAAAATAGTAAATGATGCATGTACGAAATGAAGAAAATATATGTGATTGAAACGAGCAATATTGATGATAAAGACTTTAAACCTGAGAATCTTAAGTGTAATATATATGGTCAATCATATTTAGAAACTGTTAGTTATAATTTGAGGAAACACTATAAAATATGCATCGTATAAGAAAAGAAAGGAATGTACTGAAGAACAAAAACTTGAACAAGACATTGAACACTTTCAAAAACATTTTATATATTAAGATTACAATAGCACAAATAGCGAAAAAATACACGACCTAGAATATAAATCAGAACATTTGCAATCAATAAAAATGGGAAAATTCAAAGGGTGATGTTAAGATCCAAAGCACGATTATTGGAAATGGGAGAAAACCAGCAAAATGCTTCTCTAATTTAAAAAATAGGTATTACAGTAATAAAATCATGTCAAAGTTGATAGATGAAAATGGAAATTAATATACAGGTACGACAAATATTTTAAAACAACAAGAACATTTTTATAATACGGTACAGGATGAAAATAGTGTTTTACAGGAGTGGAAACTTAAAGATGAATTGGGTCAAAATAAATGTAACCTTACTAATAATACGTCACAAGGTTTGGAAGGTGAAATTACTAATCAAAAATTAACAAAGGTAGTAATAGATATGTATAATGACAAATGTCAGCAAGGATTTACCGTAGAGTTTCTTTAGATTTGGGGGGAAGGATTTGGGAATATTTAAAATGAGATCAATAAATTATAAATATATATCATCGTCATTATCAAAGACAAAGTATTATAACATGCAAGTAGTATAGTGTGGCACCTGCAGATCAATGGGAATTAACATTTCGGTCGCCATTTGGGAACATGGGGTTCAATGGGAATTTAACATTAGTCCATATTTTTAACATTAGTATGACAATGTGGGGTCAAGTGGAAAGATGATGTTAAATATGTCCATATGTTAAACACGACATTCAAAGGGAAATGCAATGTTAAAAATGTTCATAGATTTAATAAACATCTTCTGACCAACATGCAGTCTGATTGACCAGCACCCACACCTACTAACCAGCATCCATCCCTACTGAAGAAAGCAGTCCTACTGACCACTACCTACGCCTTCTGACGAAAACATACGGCCTTGCTCACCAATAGCCACACCTACTGACCAATAAACAGTGTTAATGACCAGCACTCACACCTACTGACCAGCACCCACGCTTACTAACCAATACACAGTGTTACTGATCAGGACCCACACCTGATGACTATCCCCACGCTTACTAACCAACATACAGTCTTATTGACCAGGTCTAACACCTACTGACAAGCAGATTATATTGGCGGTGTCAATATATTTACATATGCAGTACTGATACTATAAATAGCTGTAATCAAAGGAAGCCAACTCATAATAGCACTAAAATGACCGTAACTCAAAGTAATGCTAAAATTAGGAAACTGCCACGGAATTTGCCAGATACAAGAAAAAAAACCCCAGAACATTAGATTAAAATGGATGAAATTGAAAGTAATACTAAAATTCCGAAACTAATACGGACTTTAGCTGAGACTAAAATAAATCCGAAATATATGGCTCAGACTAAAAGTAATATTACAATTCTGAAACTAATACGGAACTTAGCGGAGACTAAACAAAAACAAACATACAAAAAATAAAACAATATGGTCGAGACTAAAAGTTATACTAAAATTCCCAACTGATACGGAATTTTGCGGAGACTAAAAAAATTCAGGAAATATTTTAAAATATAGTTGAGACTAAAAGTAATACTAAAATTCGAAATTGATACAGAATCAGTGGAAACTTAAAATGATATCTGACATTTGTTTAAAATTGTAAAAAAATTAAAATGTTCAAGAAAAACAAATTAAAATTGCTAAAAATAATTCTACAAATTGTAAAGAAAATGTAAAACAAAATTAAAAATTGTACATTGTGTTTATATTAAAGTAATTTAGCATTAAATAATTACAGAATTATTTTGGGGGTTGGCAACATTGAGTAGTATTTTTATTTCTAATAACATCTATGGCCATTTAAAGGGCTGCTGAGGGTTATCGAAGGTCAAAGTTGCTAACACATGCCACACTCATTTGATGCAACTGTTTAGAGTGAAGAGGACAAACACCTAATTACCGTCCATCACACACTTTGACTATCCAGTATCCACACATACAACCAAAACGGACGAGGGAAAGGGAGTTGTGTTATGGTCACTAATACACATAATTAGAATCCAAAACCCACCCTTATAAATAAACTAAAGACGAGAAGGGGGATGGTTGAGGGTCACTCAAACCTACTATTTTAAACAAAGACACACACTCTTACTATTCAACACCACATACACAAAACAAAACAGAGGAGGGAACGGTGATAAGTGAAGGTCACTCAGACATAGTTATAAAAAAAGAAGCAAATACCCTTACTATCCAACGCCTACACACTTGCATACACACATTTGAAAGATGATCTATACTGTATAGTTAAGCAGTACCATCACACATGAATATAATCCAGCGCATGTTATTTGTATGTGATGATTACTAACACCAATACTTAGACACATAAAATCATATACGACCTTAAAGAAATGAGGGGGTTACAAAAGTCTACACAAAATAACCCCCCCCCCAACACAATTCAAACCATCAGCAACATCAGCTGCAGCTGCAGCAGTTACAACAAGGACCAGGAAAAGGTTTAATACAGTTGTATCTGACAATGAAAGATCCATAATTCATTGTAGACTTTTTCATTGCAACGGCCCTTTATGTGCTACTTGGAACAGAATCGAAACGGAGTGGGCCTTGGATTAAATGAATACAACAAACGCAATGTATGTGAATGACGATATTTATGTAATGCACGATATGTCGATGGCACAAAAATATAATAAATGAAACAAGCTATACAATATCAGACTCTTGCACAGGCCATACACACATTCACAAAAAAAGAAAAGAATATATATATGATAATGACGAGGATAGTGATAATGGCGACACAGTACTGAAAATAATAATGATAATGATGACGGTTCGCATAACCGATATGATATGGTTCATATAACCAATAGTCTAAAAAAACAATATCACAGTTCCAAAATACTTTGTGGCTGCACTGCCTCAACCCACGCCAGGTTCACTCTGGTTCAACTTCCCAGTTTCACTCTGGTTCAACAACACCTTCCACCAGTTTCAGCTACAAATAGATGAGACTGGTAGCATATAATACAAAACACGCTATCACACAAAATACTAATATATATATATATATATATATATATATATATATATATATATATATATATATATATGAAATATACGTATGGTCCACTCAACAAATGTCTATAGTCCAATATATCAATATCCCTAATGAGTTGTACAAAATACATTAAACCCGCACTCTACATGCAACTTTCTACTCGAATCCTACACGTGAAAAGGAATCAATTCAAACAGTGAATTGTCTGTTAAACGATGTTATTTTCTCTATCGAAGCTGTATCCAATTTACGATAATGATAAAAATAAGAATGTCGCGAACACAATAAAAACTATAAATGTATAAGTGAATCAAATTTATCTTAACAGTTATCACTTACCCCTATGGCTGTAGTTTTGTGGTTCCAAGACCGACACTCCGTGACAAGATCCAAGCGATGATGTGCCGCTTATAGTAAAAACCTACTATTTATACTCTATAAAAAACGACGTTCAAGACCCAAGGTAAAGTACCCGTGCATGTCGAGAAACATGGGGATCACGCTGCAAACGACCTACAACGAGATGTACTCATTCAGTAACTATATGTCAAGGTAGAAAAACAAGCTACTCTAGTTAACGCTGTACGCGTCGGCAAAGTCAAATATACGTTATCATCGTTTAATGCAATACGAAATTATTTTCTTGCCTTATTCCGTGACACTACTCATATAATAATAATAATAATAATAATAATAATAATAATAATAATAATAATAATAATAATAATAATAATAATAATAATAATAATAATAAACAAATTAAAACTTTTTTGATTTTCACTTTGATGAACTTTGAATTTTGCTGTCAGAAAAAAAAAAACATTTTAAGGCGATGAGAGGCTTCATGGTACACGATCAGTATACGTATGTTGGTTTCCCCAAGTGCTTTGCGAAACTGATCTTTGAAGACATTCCAAATTGCATCAACGAGATATCGCGATGTAAATATGTTTCCAATTGTTACAAAAGGTTTGCTGTGACTTCGATTCTTCTAGTTATGGATAATGTTACTGCCTATATCGTTGCCGTTGCTACTGTCGGTATATTTCAGCGATGAATTGAGAAAAAGATAACCAATACAACTGATGAGTAAAATAGTCTGCAGTTGCTTATCCCTTGTTGCAAACTCAAGTTTCCAGTAGCTGCTCTAATCGCACAATACACTACGAAGATCTGCAAGAGAAGAAGATTTGATTTTAAGGGATATGGTCTCCACACAACACCCACTGTTGTTGTTGTTTTTCTTTTGCAGCTCCTGACATGATGAAGTGGCTGAAGGTGACACAGTGCTTCAAGAGAAGTTCATGAATTCTGCTTCTTTTATAGTCAATGAGTTGCGACGCTGCCATCCAAGAATCGGAACTGGGTGGATATCCTTATCAACGGACCTTAACTTCTTTGATGCGACGTTTGCCCACTTAGAGTGTTCTTTACTGGAGAATTCTTTCCATATCGTGCATGTTGTCGAATTTCTTGTCACTCGTTGTATCTCGGGCCAGTAAAAGGTTCCTTCTAAGACTTTTCCGTTCATATCTTCGAATTTACAGACAGACGCGTAACGTCCACGCACCGGTCTTGTGGCCTTTCTCAAGTCTTGCATATCATATTTGGGATTTAAATTCACCTGAGATAATGAAGAAGATATCAGCTCTTAACAGCTGTATGGAAACAATACCATAATTTAAATCCTTAGCTTTATCTCAATTCCTATTTTAGTTTCTTCCTGATCCACCAAAATTTCTCAATGAAAACCTTGAAAAATGTTTAGTTACATTTATTTAGGAATATATGCCTGGAGGTCTGAAAATGGTAAAAATGAAGGACTTCATTAAGACATAGAAGATATCAATGTTGAGAAAACCCATTAGACAAGACAATATATGGATCTTTATTGTCTATTGATTTTAAGAAAATATTTACTTTTGGATCATACATTAATCACTTTTTGCTTCAAAATCTTACCAACAAATCTGGAAAAAAGGGTATTAGAAGCATGACAAGAATTTATTTTGAAGTTGAAAATTGACAAAATAGAAAAGATTCTATTCATACCAATATAGTAAAATTCAAATATGTTAAGGTCAGAAACGTTTTGCATAAAAGGCTGTCTTAAAAAGGCATCCATAATAATATCGTTTCTATAGCACGTAATGGTTCATCTTATTCCTTCGATGAATTAATAATATGCATGGCTTAAAAGGAAGATTCCTAAATTATATATCAATGATTAGGAAAATGCGTGAAAATTGGAAAGATCTAACTGAAAAAAATAAGGAGACAATTGAAGAATAGAAAGAAAAAAAAACATTTTGTAGTAATTATAATGTTTAATTATCATATATTTTACAGAATAATAATGGGTGCACAATTTTTATGATGTTATTGCTGGAAAAAAAAGAATACCAGTCTACAACAGAAATGGAATAGAGAGTTTGAAAAAATAGATTCAGAAAATATATTTCATTAGTTTACTTTACTTGCTTTTATTCGTGACATGAAATTGAGAGATTTTTAATTTCAGATATTAGTGGTATGGGGGATGATATGGCGGTAAATGGGACTGTATAGTGGTTACGGAAAATTTATATTACGCCGTCATTACCCTAGTGACGTTATGGAGGTTATGGGAATTTACCATTATGAGGACTGTATCAAAGTTTATGGGAATTTAACATGGGGTTTGGTTATTATGGGACTTACGGAACTTTTTTTAAAAATGTTGGTCAACACCTACATCTACAAACGGATGTGTAAAGGGTGGGATTTAAAGCAAGGAAGTAGAGTGATAAGGACTAACATGTAATGATCATCCGACACATACTTGATGACGTAAGGCCCCTTAGGCCTTAATTGACTTAACATTAAAAGGCCACGTGCCTATGTTGAATTAAAAATGCGGTCATGTTAAAGATGGAGCTATTAGACCGAGACAAAAAGTTATACTAAAATTCCAAAATTAAAATGGAATTTAACGGAGACTTTAAAAAAGTCTGGACATTTTTTTAAAAATAAAGTGGAGATAACTCTTACTAAAAAAGATATAAAATAATGCGGAGATAACTCTTACTACAAAGTTTTACAAAATTATTGTTTTAAACCAAATATATAAAAATTATTTTAAATTTGAAAAAAATTAATTATAACAAAAATATAAATTAATTTTTTTTTAACATTTTAAAATTCTGGGGTGTTTTCTCCGCAGTTTGAATTATTTCGAATTAATGTAGGTAACTGGACTACCCAGTTTCTAGAAACAGAATACTACTCATTACTGCCAATAAAAAAATATTATATTTGTGTGTATGTATGTATGTATGTATGTATTGTGTATGTATGTATGTATGTATGTATGTATGTATGTATGTATGTATGTATGTATGTATGTATGTATGTATGTTTGTATGTATGTATGTATGTATGTATGTATGTATGTATGTATGTATGTATGTATGTATGTATGTATGTATGTATGTATGTATGTTGTATGTATGTATGTATGTATGTATGTATGTATGTATGTATGTATGTATGTATGTATGTATGTATGTATGTATGTATGTATGTATGTATGTATGTATGTCTATGTTCGTCTTCCCAATATGGTGGTGAGATGGTCTGTGTGATAGTCGATAGGTATTGTGACTTATGACCACCATCGGTACAATTCGGACTTCCGATTACCTACATTCATTCGGAACAATTCCAACTCTTTTTGAAAAATCAGGATTTTTTATTTTAAAAAAATTATATTATTGCATTTTTTTAAAATGTAATTTTTTTTTTAAAAAATGTTTAGTAAAATTTATCTCAACTTAATGTTTGAAATATATTTATCAAGAGTTATCTAACTTTAATTTTATCAAAGGGTTGTTTTTTTTTTTTAATTACTTTTAGTCTCGGTCTATTATCCACCATCTGTAACATGATAGGGTCCTTGTAGTTTCCGCTCTAAAGTTTCTTCCTTTGCACGGGGTTTAATTTTTAAAGAAAAAGAATGTATTTCCTCACTAGCAATCCTGGTTATTTAAATAAAGACTTTGTATATATTGGGTATTGTTAAAAGAACTTTTACTTCCCTTTATTTTGGTGACTGATTGATGGGTGTAATTTGCATTGGAGAGTATACAGCTTGGACTTACTTCAGATGTGCATCTGTCATAAGACTGCTAGCTCCGCCTGGTCATTTTTCAGTGCCGGGGTGGTGGGGGTGGGGTAAATTAAAGAAGAAGAAAAAACCTGGCCAATAAATTTTATAAAGTTTATATATATATATATATATATATATATATATATATATATATATATAGAGAGAGAGAGAGAGAGAGAGAGAGAGAGAGAGAGAGAGAGAGAGAGAGACAGACAGACAGACAGACAGACAGACTTACAAATATACACCAAACAGAGTTGAAAGTGTTATCCCTGGATTCTAAAAGATAATACTTGATAACATTAACATAATTTGTACTTTGTAGTAGGAATCTAGATGGACTGTCTACTTAGATGAGAATTAATTACTGGGTCGACATGCGGGTGTGTCTGCTACGCACGAATGCCTATACTACCGACTTTATAACATCATTTTTTGGTGATGAGTGCATGGGCGAGATGGTGTAGGGGTTGATGCTTACAGGCAAGGCGGTGTGTGTGTGTGTGTGTTTGTGTGTGTGCGCTATTTGTATGTAAGTCTCCGTTTCTCCGTTTATAGTTTTGTTAGATTTAGTGATTATTTGTATGATTATGGGAGTCGATTCTCAAACCTAGTAATTAGCCAGTTACTAGGAAAAGACGTCATAATGTACAAGACTCACGAGACTTTATGGTATCATGAATAGGTTTCGTAAATTGTATTATTTCTAATTTCTTAACATAAGGAATTATCGGGATATTCTAACGTATAAGTGTTTGGTCTTTTCAGATTGGAATAATTCTGTGAGTTAGGTGTTTTGTGATGTATCATTGTACGACTCATGAAATATCGGTCTGCGGCTTGGAAAAGCGCACTGATAAATCATACGAATGTGAAGTACGAAAAACAATGCAAGTATGAAATTAGAGTCTCGTGAATGTGTTGTCGTCAGTTGATTGGAGGAAAATTATTTTTGGTATTAGCATATAAAAGAAGCCTTCAGTTGACTAAGACTGTTGTCTTGATGTCCTTGGAAATAGCGGAAACATCGACCTCAAGCCAGGCTCACGCAAGTGTTCGACATTGCTTGTTCCGCTTGGCAGTGAGATGTTGCTAGACCCCTTGCGTGTCACAGTATATATTAATTCATTTATTGCACTTGCAGAAGCTAGTATGTTCTACTCTGGCAAAATTCATTGCCATATTTTAGCTACTAAAATTAGTGTACTTTGACTCGTTAAAGTTCATTTATCGAACCCATGGGAGGAGCAATTTTGATCAGCTGTCTGCTTTAGACAGCGGGTTGTTTCCCTAATGCACATATAAAGAAATTTCAGTTGCAATACATGAAAGTAGCATAGAGATATGCGAACATTATGTCCATTGTGCTTGTTGCCATCATTATGCCTATTGTTATACCTGTCCCTCTTTCAGAAGTACCTAATAACAATGATGAGGAGCCATATCCAAATGGCGACCTATAATGGCCGATATTTTTAATTCAACCTGATCACGTGAGTTTTAATTGTTAAGTCAATTGACGCCCAAGGGACCTTATATATCAAAGTAGGGGATGGAGCATAGGGCTTACGATGTTACAAGGCAGCACACGTAACAATATACCGATGACGTTATGTCATGAATTGCTGTCAGTGCCAGGAGATCATTAGAGTCAGGTTTTAATAGTTAAAACATATTTTACTGTCATATTAATCAAGCAATTTGGGTTGGGCAACAAGTCTTCCATCTTACACACTACCCTTCCTCTACATACAAACACTTATCATAATATATGAGGCACAGAGTGAGTGAGAGAGAGAGAGAGAGAGAGAGAGAGAGAGAGAGAGAGAGAGAGAGAGAGAGAGAGAGGGGGGGGGCGGGACTCAGACCAGTTTTTACTTTAAAATTTTACTGCACTGCCCCTGCGGATATATATATATATATATATATATATATATATATATATATATATATATATATATATATATATATGTGTGTGTGTGTGTGTGTGTGTGTGTGTGTGTGTGTGTGTGTGTGTGTGTGTGTGCGTGTGCAGCCTTGGTGTGTTTGTGCATAGATTATTTTCATGAGACTTGAAATGTTGCGAAATGCGGATAAGAAATGAAAACCCAAATGAAGAATCAGAATGTTTTTAGATAAACAAAATATTTTATTCAACACTGTCTCCTTCGAGTAATCATAACTACATTTTATACAAGCATTTAACAATCTAGTTTTTTGTTGTTGTCACAAAGCTAAAGACATGCATATATATGAGACCAACTCAGTTACATAGATTTATCAGAGGTTTTCATAAACTACATAGGTGCAGAGCAATGTTAACAAGACTTAGATTCATTGCATAAAAAGATACTACTCTTACTATTGTTTTTAGATCCAGTTGGAAATATGGCATGATAATATTGAAAAATAATTGGATCAAAAAGAAAAAGGACCTGATTTTGATCATCTATATTGTATCAAAGACAGACTAATGTAAACTGTATTGCCTCTCAAATATTTAAAGAATGACATTTATTGGAAACAGCCATCACTTTACAACATTTGACTTGCCGAAGTCTATAAGCAGATGTTGCTTCAATTTTCAAAAATAGTTTTCACTGATTGAAAAACAAATCAACACCATCAGTATATCAAAAAGATTTTAGAATTCCTTGTCATGGGATAGACTGCTACGTTAAATACACTAAAATGCGACAGGTCATGAATATTACACCGATGTTTGTCTCAAGTCATATTTGATGCATACAGCTAAATTTACCAATATTAACTGTTTTCACTCGTACATAACGCTCTCTCAACTGCTAATAACAATGTGGATTCAAATCTGCTGTTGTATTATGGGCCGGCATATTTCGATTCGCTCTTTTATTTCAACTCAATATTTCCAGTGAACTACGTAAACTCTGCAGATCTGGGTCAAGGGTGTTTGCATGTGGGTGCGCGCTCGTTATACGAAGGTTATTCATCGTACACAACACTGGAAGCGCCACAAAAAAGCACGTCCCAAGCATACAACTTTTACGTTTCTATTTCTGTTTTTGTTTTTCCTCCGAAAGTTTGCTTAGGATAAAACTAAAATGTAAAATGAAAGGCAATAAATACCCGTGGACACCCTCTGAAACCGTCTTGTTTAATGTAAACTTGAGCTTTAATATGCTTACAACAACACATAGAAAAGAAAAGGGAAAAAAATTTACATGCATGAATATGCATGGGATATATTAACTAAATTTAAATACACGTACATAAATACGAGACGAAAAGACCAATATCATGTGCCTGTATCACTCACCCACCCGCAAACACTTACCTACGCAAACAAGCGTGTGCTCTCATACACAAGCGCGCATTACCACAATTTTTACATGTTATACGTATAATAATCCATTCAACAATATTTTGAAAGTGAAATATGACAAATAAACTGAAAAGACATTAAAATAATTATATTTTTCTCTCCAAATAGTGTTACAGGGTGTAAAAGCAAGGTTTCTCATATTCAAACTTCCAAAAACACGGGACTCAGGAGTAAACGTGTGATTAATTAATATCATAGGACCAGTCTGATTAAAGTCGAGATCTACTTATATGAGTAGATCTGATGGAGGCTGATACGATGCCGTATTCTATTAGCCTTTGAGTCACCAAGCAAAATTAGAGCTTTCATGTTGTTTACATTGATAAGCGTCGTTTTTGAGCCTGTTATTACTAACAATAACACCAATGAGACTCACCAACACAAAATTCAATGCCTTATTTAATAGGCTACTAAAACCAGGAATTCGAAAGGTTACCAGGACATGAACTTTTTGTCAGTGCTTGTTAGGGCTCCGTTATGCCGATTCCCTGCCAGGTCTCCCTTATGTCAGTGCCTGTCATGTCTCCATTATGTCGGAGATCTTGATTTTAATCAGACTGAGCAAAAGACAGACAGACCATTATTATTGCAGAGATAATCTATTCAACAACTGAGCGATTTTGACGAAAGATGCAAATGTTTCTTGAGACCTACAATCTTATAAAAACATCATCGACAAATCAGATAACAGATATTTGCGATGGTATGGTGAAATCAGGTTCATATATCGAGAAGTAATATTCCCACAGTTTGGACTCTCTTGGTCGGTTTTTAAAGTGTCCCCAACTCAATCGAAGGCGAGGCGAGGCTTGGTATACAATGGTATCATTTGGATCATGTACAACTCGCCCCTAACGGCAAACAGCGAAGACCCAGGTGTACCGTCACATAATGCGCCGCTAGACCAGGGTCCAAACAGGAAACAGTCTGAACCCTCTCCTGGAGATCACAAAACTCTGAGCTTGAGTTTTGAGACTGAGTTTCCACTATCAGCCAATCAGAAACGACTTTTCAAAAGTAACGTCATTTGTGATTGGTCGAAATAAAATCTCAAGCTCAAACTTAAGCTCAGTTTTGTGATTTCCATACCAGATTTATTGACTCATTATGTAACCACAGATTAGAGTCCATGCTGTTTGTATGATTTTGAGCAAACTGGTCTGTCGAGGCATTATAGGACGGCAGATCTATGTGATCTGTCAAGCCATTATGGGACGACTGATCTGTATGGTCTGTCGAGACATTATGGAACGGCAGATCTGCCTGCTCTATCTAGGCACTATGAGACGGCAGATCTGTTATCGCTGCATGGAGTAGGGGGGGGGGGGGCGTTATATACTGATAAGCGCAACATCATCTTGTCCCATTTGTCTCTGCCAAGTTACACGTGATTCATTTATTTTTAGAAATAATTAAACGTCTTGTCTTGTGTGTTTTAATATTATTTATGTAACTGGGGTGGGTTTTTTTTTCATCTTCAAATTAATCTTTCGTTGTAATTTCTAAATATAATTTGTGCTTTATGGTTGAAATGGTTTCTAGATTAGCATGTGCAATTAAGTTAACCGCGCGTTTAATGTGTATGACATTAACGCGGCCGCGTTACTTTACAAATGCATCATTTACTGCATACATCATGGAGTGCATTTGATCTTCTGTTTAAGCTGATGGTACTTAGAAGGGGGGGGGGGGATTACAAATACGAAGCAATTACGATTTCGGTTGACTCCGGTTTTTCTTTTCTTTAAGGCTTTCAGGACAAGCTGCAAGTCTGAATACCAACCATATCAATCAGGTTATACCTATTTTCTTTCAAGACATGTCATTTTTTTCAAAGTCGCTGCGAGAAAAAAAAGACATGCAACAAGCTGTAAGGTCTGCAAGGACATTAGCAGAGCACTAAGTTTAGATGAGAATTGTTTTGTCCATCGAAAGATTTTATATTATAAAATGATTAAACCGATGACGGCAACATCTATTTGGTAAAAATAAGTCCAGGGGTTAAATCCAGTACTATTTGGGATTAAATCAAAATTTCAATCTTTTTTTTGGATGTCAAGTTCTCACATTTAATACATTTTTGTTTATTAATTGTTTTGAATAGTAGCAACTTATTCCGTACATGTAAATTTCATTTTTATTCCAGATAATGATAACAAGCACTAAGGTTCAGATTCATGTTACAGCCAGAAAACGAAAAACTTCCTGGACTTACTCTGAGACCAGAATAAAACTGAGAACAAATGTGTACATGGTACATGGATGCCCACCACAATATCTAAACTGACCTAAAAGCGAAACTTGACCTAGATAGGACGGACGGACAGACGGACAAGGGTAACACTATATGCGCCTTTCGAGGTCTAGCATAAAAGAAAACTCTGTTACAATTCTCCAATTTCAACCAAAAATTGCATGCAATAAGTGGGTGGCAGAGTTTCTTACAGTATTCTTTGAAAGAGCTAAAACAGCTCCATTCAGAGAAACTGTTCAAATAAAAAAATAAAGAAAGAAAATAAAGGAAAAAACTAATCTAAGGTAGACTTTTGTATTGTTAAAAAACTGAACTGGCCAATTAACTATCAGAGCCATTTCACCGTACTCTTGGGTAAATTGATAGATGTGATATCCATACAATTTTGGTCTTACCGTATTTATTGGTTTCTATAACACCTAACTGCGAAGAGTGTAGACCCAGATCTGTCGTGGAAACTGAGCAATCGAAGTATATATTGTTCGTTGTACTTACGATTTCGAGTGACCAGCATGTACCCTGATATTTTAGTGTATTATGCAACAACAGATCTGAGTAAGCACTCTTCGCAGTTTGGCACGCTTCAAACTGCTCTTCAGTGACGAAGGTGAACAACGCCACTTCCTGCACAGACCTTGTGATCCCTGGGTCAGCATCTATTTGAGTTGTCATTGCAGTCATTTTTTGCGCTGAATTTTGATGAAAAGAGATGAAAACTTAACAATAACAGTGTTCGAGTTTCCGGCTCAAGGGTTTGAAATTGTTATATTTTCCTTTACTTGTTGCGAATAAGTTTAAAAAAATGAGGTAAAAACAAGAACATGGGTTTCCGTAAGAAAGTAGCGGAAATCAAATTGTGGTGGCAGTGGCGTTTAGAGAGAAGTGAGAGCACTACATGGGGAGCGCTTTATACACGGGTAAAGACGATACCCTTTTAAAACATGGAATATAGTTTTCCAGCATTGTTGGTACTTTGAAATAAATATTCTCCTGCTCTATACTCTTTAAAATATTTTGACAACTGTCTGCATTATTTTTGGAGCTGACATCTGAGTTTTTCTGGAATACCTCAACGTTTGATATCACATATATCAACATGTTTGACCTATAGAAAACAAAATCATATTATACCAAGAGCTTTCAAATTTTGCATCTACCATTAATTTGTATTTATAATCCAGTTGGTATTTTCCGAAATGTGGATATTATTTTATTATTTGGTTCATGACATCCCTTTTTTGTTTCGGTTCTGTCTTATACAGCTAGTAATCCCTGTCAAATAATCTCTGTTCCATCCAAAATTGCATATTTTATTGAAAACATCGTACAAATCTGTTTACTAAAATTTCAAATTCTGCATTAGATTTTTTATTTTTATTGTGTCCTCTTACTGAAGGCCTGAAAGTGGAACTGAAGAATAAATTTAGTTTTGTACGCGAACGGGAATAAAGTTTTGCATTGGGTATCTATTATCACGTATTTTCCAGAGACTAGGTTCTCCGTACTCGAAATCCAAATTCAATAATACACGAACTCATTTCCAAAATTATGAAATAATAAATCGTGGCCTTAAGTGTCTCGCAAAGAAACATTTGAAGATTTTTTAGACTTTACATAAATATGGTGTCCACTCAAAGATCTTAAATCTGGTAATTTGATTTGGAATTTTGTTAAACATGGTGCATAAGGGCACAATAGACACCCTGTTATTTCAAAATACAACCCGCTTGTAAAAGTAGACCGCGTGAAAAGAATAGACTGAAAACAACAAATTCTTTGGCTCTATCCAGCAAAGAAGCCCTGGAAAGGCCATTGTGACCGCGTAAACACTCCCGGACCGTTGCTCATTATTAAAGGCATGCATCTTTGTCTTGTCCAGTCACATCGAAGATATGGTGATCCGCATGAGTTAGAGTTCATTAAACACGCAGGTCTACTATCACATCGATAGATTCGTTGAGTAAATATGTTATTTATTCCATCTATGACCAGTAATCGTCCTAGTCCCATAGAAGATAGAGGTTGGTGAGCCTGTTCGCCTACAATACGGGGAAAATCTCTCGCCGGATCTACTCCACGTAAGCGCTGTAGATTTCTGAATTCCTCCCAGACACAATCGATGTATGCATGGTGGGTGTAGAAAAGAGGATCGTAAGACGCACTTTCTATACGGCTCATCTGTTCACCGATATAGACGTGTACGTCGTTGTGTAATTCTTCGAGGTTAGAACTCTCAGGTGCATTTGGGTTCGAGATTTCAGCAATAAGTCGCCTGGAAAGTATGGCGGTGAGGTCACCCGGGTTCATCAAACGTCTGGAGTTTCCGACATCCCTAGCCAGTTGTCCGTAGCCTACAGTTGACCAATATGCGAAAGGGCCAGTCACTACCTGACCTGAAGCGGAGCCCATGAAAAGAGGTGAAAACAAGACGGACTGCCTGGGATCGGGTAAAGCTTCTTCAAGTGTGTTGTCCCAGTAGGGGATGGTTACGTTGGCTATCTTTTCTCGAAGAGCATTTTCACACCTGCCAAAATAAAGAAAAGTCGAGGCGAAACTCGTTCAATATTATGTATTTAATTGAATGAATATGCATCATCAGACGATTTCAGTCAAAAAAGTTCCTTAACTTCGTATTATTTCCTCCATTTATGCAAACACCCTCAATCAGATTCCTCATCGAAGGTACAGATCGCTCGTAATGTTATCAAAGGTACAGAGCGCTCGCTCGTAATGTTATCAAAGCAAACTTTCAGTGGGGTTCGCAGTATCCGAGTACGTGACCATCCTTCATTGTCAACAATTATAATTTGACGTGTGTGCTTTAATCTGTGGTTTCTATAATCCTTTACGTATTTTTTACAGAAAAATTACAGTTTCGCAGAGACTTTTTCTTTCGTTTTGTATTTCATTTTATTGTTTATCACTGACAAGTGACTATTTAAAGTTTCACACCTCACCATCGAATCTCTTTCTTACGAGATACCTGCCAGCTAAAATAAGTATGGTTTAAATCAATGCATTACGGGGCGGTTCTCGTCAACATAGCAAATGATAATTTGACATTTCTAGGTTTTCAACAAAATTAAATCATTGAGAGAGAGAGAGAGAGAGAGAGAGCGAGAGTGGTGGCGGACATAGGATGGACGGTGATGGAGACAGACCATTAGACAGAAGACACATCAGACTGACCAATTACACTATTTGTGTTTGAAGCAATAAAAGTTCATTAACACTGAATGACAGACAGACGGACGGACGGAAATGACATATTACGATTGACAAGCAGAAGATAGTGATAAAGATACAGAGAGTGAAAAAAGAAGAAATATAAAGAGGGATTTACAAGACAAGGTAGACTCTGTGCCAGCCAAGGAAATTGGGTCCTCCATGAGCTGCTTCGGCTGTATTTAGATGGTGAAGGGAAGCCAATGCATCGAACTTGTTCGGTGGTACACTCTAGAAGTGGATGGAATACACTTTGAATATTAGCTTCGACGACAGTTTTAAATATCTGTAATTTCAACGCATGGATACACGTTGAATATTAACTTCAATAATAGTTTCAAGTACAGTAAATCTGGAAATTTTCGCTGTGTATAAATTTCAGCAAATTCGCCGGTTTTCATGAAACGCATATATCTAAAACACAAAATTGTGTTTTCAGAAATATTGGCACCTAGTATTGTATTCATATTTTATTTCCGTTAGACACTGTTATACACATTGACCGATTTGTGCACTTACAATTAAAGCTCTGCATCTTTTAAACTGAAATGTTTGAACTATTCGTAATATTTTTATTTATTATTAGATAAATAATCTCTGAATCTGTTGTTATCTCTCTGTAATTCAAACTTACATATGAGAACATTACAGCTGCACAGAAATGAAAGAGCATGCAAGAAACAAAATAACAAAATAAAACTCTGCATATGTATCCGTAACAGAAAGAAACATACATAAAAAAATATGTCCGAATTTGAGAGAAAAAAGCAAAAATAAATTAACATAACATTATTAAGCTTCGTAGTATTTGGAAAAACAAAATATAAATCAACCTAGAACATTAGCTTCAATTGTAGTTTCAGCCAATTATGTAGTAAAAGATATAAAATCTATCAAAATACGTGGAATAAACGTTTGCTTGGGGGAATGATGCAATCATTTCCTATACTAAATATGTTAAACTTCCCTCCTGTTTGTTTCCTTTTACATAATAAATCTGGGCACTCCCAGCAGACGCCTAATATAAAAATAATGAACTACTTATACCGATATTCATTCTTAAAGAGAAAATGACTGATTATCTCTATGATGGATTGTCTAGTTTAAATAAATAATGTAACGGTGTGATCAATTAATTGTTAAATACACTATATTTTAGTTGTCTACTCGATGCATCATCACAAAAGTTGAAAGATGTTAAATATCAACACTGAAAACATCGTTCCTAGAACCGTTGATTTTCTCCGTCAGCTCCTAAAAATGACTATACATTATGTCCATCACGATATTTTATTTCTGAAACACAAAGAGGTTTTTGCGCCTGTCGTTGAACAGACTAAATGATTAATCGTTAATATTTGTTAAACGTGTTAGTACAAGGAACACATCAAGGAATGCAAGGTTCTCAGAATATAATAAATAAATATTCGTAAGTCTTCTTTTTAAATATATAGGATATAGGAGGGGTCTCATTGGAAAATACTTCTTAATAGATCAATGAATTTCCATATATGGAAAATTGTAGACGTCCACTATACAAAAGAATATTGAAACATTAAACACATTTTTGAGGGTGAAGGGGTCGTGTTTTTATTTTCTACACAACTGGTGGAAGAAGCCAAGATATAAGAAATGCTATTCAACATTTTCCCCCGATTTTTATGTTTGCATACATGTAACGAAATGTATATTCTCATACATAGGAGAGAACAATTCATTTATTCATTTATTCATACATTGATTCATTTATAGATTCATTTATTATTCATTCGCATATTTATATATTCAATCATTGATCAATAAAGTAAGTAATAAACATAAATTAATTAGCTAATAGATGCCATACCGTATCCATTTTTAAAAGTCGCATTGCAAGATGAAAATTGTTCCTTTCCTGATCTGTCAACATCCGGTACTCTTTCCGGACCCGCAGTTCGCCCTCGGGCGGTAGATAAAACAGAGAGTTCAGCCACCTGAGAAAACTGGGGTCAAGGGACCTGTTAGAGGAGGCAACCTGGGCCTGAAGGTCACTGTAAGGGATGAGAGCGAACAGGAGGAGCAGGAAGACGGTGATCGATGGCATTTTCTGAAGAAAAAAATGTAATGCATGAGATGAAATTTAACATTTTCCAAGTGTTACAAATCTTTAAGAAAACATTTGTTAGGCTTTGCTTATTGCCAGACAGATTGCATGTTTCCTTTCGGACAACTTTTTGGTCATTAGTAAAGCTAGAGTATAACGGTGCCCCAGTAAAAGTGCTGTCTTGCTATCACTTTTTCTCTTTTTTATCATTAACGAAGCTCAAGTGCATCTGTGCTTGAGAAAAACTCTGATCCCGCTATCATAGGATGTTTCAAGATGAACTGTTCCGATACGCCTTCTTCCGAAACTTGCCTTGTACCCGATAAACTATCCGATTTATCGCGCACAATTTTTGAGGAAACATGCCAGTAGGTCGCATAGGAGTTGACGAACTTGTACAGTCTAAAAAACAATGTAATTATGAACAGAGAAGCATGCCTTTGCATGAGATGTCATTGACAGATGTCTTCCATGTTCACCCCTCGCAAATTGCACGGGGCAAGTTAAAAATGTGGTCATATGCAAATGAATGGTGTACTGTTGCTAGTGTCCAAGACTGAAATGGAACACTCCACTGCTATTGTCCAAAAAAGAACCATCATAAGACAGACAGTCTTTAGTCAGAGTTTGCCACTTAACAGCTGGTGATCAAATACTAGTGTCCGATATCAAGCTACAGCAATTAAGTCTAATTCCTCAGCTCGAAACAAGGCACCAAGATTATGTAAAACATTCACGCGCTCAAATTCAGAATGTACAAAACATTCAGACTACTGATTGGTCAGTGATTTGATGTCAGCCAATCCGATCTCAGAAGTTTTAGTTGAGTCCGAGTTTTAGCTTTAGAATGTTCTATGAACCTGAGACCAGGCTATGATACTGAATTGAAGGCTTTCATACATGAACTAAATGACCAGTCTACTGTCGGAAACGTAGGAATCTGACTTGCATGCACACCACCAGAAACTAGTGTACCGCATTAAACTGTCAGAAACCAGAATGCGCCCGCTAGAAAGCAAATCTACCTGTCTGAAACCAACTAATTGATCGCAGAGATAGCACCGCCTATCAATTGGCATAGCAATAAATGTAACATTCGAAGTATTCACAAAGACAGACACTTCTTAGTATATACTGAAAAATTCAACAACAAAAAATGGGGGAAAATGTTTAAGTTAGTACCTTTTTTAATTTGTATAAAGTATATAGTTGCAATCATGAAGGTGTCGAAGCCACTCCCACAGGTTAGGCGAAAAGCTTTCAGCCTGGCAGTGATTATGTAACGCACTCACGTAGTCGGCGATAGCAGTTGTTAAGCAAGCCATTGTTAGTTGCAATCTATCAATGTTCGAATGGCAGGTTGGTGAATTTTCTGATCCATCAGTTAGCAAATCTGAATTGCATGCCCAAAGTCCCAAACCAAAATGAAACGCTTGAGTGCATATCTGACATCCAAAATCAAAGTTTAAAGAGGACAATGGCAGATTTAAAACTTGAGAAGTATGTTCCTTGAAATCCCTCAGCATACAAATTATGTTGACCACAAATACCATTGTAAAGCATTTCATAGAAGGACTCTTCTATTTTGATATATCACCTGTGGCTTTAATCGTGATACGAAATTCAAATTATAAAGACCAAGAAGTATAACAATGGCTTCAACAAGTAAAATCCAGTTTGAAGAAAAAGGAATTTGACTCTATAACCATTAGGATGTCTGTTAACGGTATAGTGTGTCTTCTCAATTTTGTTTCCTCTGAACTAAGAAAGCGTCCTTTATTTTAAAGACAAAGAATTATGTGCAATCTTCACTTCAAGGCAGTTTTTACAATTCCGAGGTACTAGTTGAAATGTCCACGTAACAAGTTAAAGAAAAAAATTTTTGTCTCTAGCGCCATAACTCCTAAATGACAAAAGCGGTTGAGTACCTGACAAAATCTCAACAGGGGAACACACCACTCTATATTACGCATTGTTCGCTGTAAAATTATATATATATCGCATAAAAAATGAAAACCTTTGGACTTTTGGGTATCCCTGCAGTCCATACACCAATTCACACTGAACCACTACTACTAGTAGTACTACTTCTACTACTACTATTACTATTACTACAACTTGTGGGGAATGAAGATCATGAAAAAAGCATCAGTCAAGATCATCATTATTATTATTATCATTATCATTATCATTATTATTATTATTATTATTATTATTATTATTATTATTATTATTATTATTTGCTTGGAACGAAGATCATGGCAAAAATAACTTCGGAACATTTGTAATCAACTGTTACCATATTATACTTAGATTTCAGATGCACGAAAGAAATTGTTTGTACGAAGCAGTATGGCAGTATGGTGCCGTAAATTCATTTTCCACGAACAATACTTAGGTAAGTTCCACGAATGTAAATAGCATGTACCTGATTGGCATATATAGTAATTACAAAATAGCATGTACCTGCTTGGTATATATAGTAATTACAAAATAGAATGTACCTGCTTGGTATATATAGTAATTACAAAAATAGCATGTACCTGCTTGGTATATATAGTAGTTACAAAAATAGAATGTACCTGCTTGGTATATATAGTAGTTACAAAAATAGCATGTACATGCTTGGTATATATAGTAATTACAAAAATAGCATGTACTTGCTTAGCATATATAGTAATTACAAAAATAGCATGTACCTGCTTGGTATATATAGTAATTACAAAAATAGCATGTACTTGCTTAGCATATATAGTAATTACAAAAATAGCATGTACCTGCTTGGCATATATAGTAATTACAAAAATAGCATTTACTTGCTTAGCATATATAGTAATTACAAAAATAGCATGTACTTGCTTAGCATATATAGTAATTACAAAAATAGCATGTACTTGCTTAGCATATATAGTAATTACAAAAATAGCTTGCTTAGCATATATAGTAATTACAAAAATAGCATGCACCTGCTTGGTATATATAGTAATTACAAAAATAGCATGTACTTGCTTAGCATATATAGTAATTACAAAAATAGCATGTACCTGCTTGGTATATATAGAAATTACAAAAATAGCATGTACTTGCTTAGCATATATAGTAATTACAAAAATAGCTTGCTTAGCATATATAGTAATTACAAAAATAGCATGCACCTGCTTGGCATATATAGTAATTACAAAAATAGCATGTACTTGCTTAGCATATATAGTAATTACAAAAGATACCTCGTGAATCGCATTAATCACAGACAGTATAATTTACATGAAAAATACAATGCTATAATTCTTTGTTTTTACTGACAGCCCATATGATATCTCTCTCTCTAAGTAGAGAAAAAAGGATTTTACAGACCTGCGTATAGATGAATTTAGATAGACAGAGAAATTCAAATCTGTGCAAATCGCTAATTAATAAAAACGGTGCTCGCCAAACATCGAAACCTTCATAAACTAGTGATAAACAGCTCATTTTTTTTAAAAATCTGTATTAATCTAGATTTAGTTTTCTTCTTAAATATAAAAGATGACAAATTTCAAATGATTGTTGTGCTCATGTACATGTATTTGGTGATAAGAGTCATCATCCACTCTTGTATAAAATGCTCCAGGGTGCCATAAGTAAAAAAGAAACGACTTTCATGTAAAGAAGGTGCTAGTACAGAACAGATATACCGTATCTACCTGTGTATCTAGCTTAGACCCTGATATACACCGGCAAATTAGGGTCTAGGCCAGCGGCGTAACTTCAAATCCCCCATATATATATATATATATATATATATATATATATATATATATATATATATATATATATATATATATGTACAGAGAGAGAGAGAGAGATTAGTGTAGGCTATTTGGAAATCATGAAAAAGAACCACCTAGACCCAAACTGCTCGCCAGATAGCGTCATAAACAACTCTACTGACTGTACAAACCGTTTAATCTTAGGGTCAACCTCCTTTTGAAACGTCATTTCTGTTGTTTTAGCGTCAAACGTCATTTCTGTTGTTTTAGCGTCAAACGTCATTTCTGGTGTTTTAGCGACGACTTTTGACAAAAGATAGAGAAATTTACTAAGACAGCGCCAGATCTCCAAGCTGAAGCACTTAAATGTTCTATTCTATCCGTTACTTTTGCCAAACTCTTTCGAAAGCAAGTTCAAATGAAGAAAAATTCCTTTCTGCAAGTTTCTAGCAGATTTCAACTTTTGGTTCCAGTGGGTTTATTCGAGCTGTAAGGGGAGGTAACCCACTATGAGTACATCGTCCTTTACAGCACTGTCTGCCCAACATTAACAAAAAATATAGCATCATAAATCCGGATGCTAGTACAAGTGGTCACAAAGAAAAAGTACAAACAAGAATGATGCAAACAGTTGAGATTTGTATGGACTACTTAAATCTTTTGTTATTCTAATGAAACTCAATATAATGTATGACTCAATTATCCTTGACTCGTGTCTATTTGATCAATTGCTCATGTTACCATCATGTCAAAAAGTGAAGTTAATGAAATATTTAGTACAACCAATAATTATTCAAAATCATGACGTAAGAAGAAAAAACAACAGACAGAAAGATTGATAGTGCGAAATTAAAAATTTTGATGAAGATTAAGAGGATCTTGAAGACAAAGAAGAAAGAAAAAACAACAGACATATGTATAATTAGGTGACCCGACAAAAGAGCGCCGACATAAGAGCGAACTACAAAATATCACAACCATTTATTGTATTGCAAATAACTTTAATTTAATGTCTTAAATGAAGTGTATAAAATGACATTGGAAATCACTTCTGCAAATAACTTCGGCAGTATATGATTAATTTTGTTCCTTACTTTAAATAAAAATTATATTGCAAGATTGTTGGCAATGCCTCGCAGATAGTCCATCAAAACAGCATTATTGTAAGTTGGAACGATGACCTGTAATCTTCTGTTCAGCTGTACGTACTTGTTTTTAGAAGCTTCAGGTTGATTCACACCGGATAGATGCCGTTCAATTTCTATTTCGATGTGATCTTGCTCCAGACGAAAATGGTTGATCAGCTTAAAAATTGACGGATGATTGCAGTCGACCGTTTGTTGGAATGCACGATGCCAGGCTTCCACCGAGTTGTTTGTGCGTGGAAGATTGTCGTCGATACGATCATGTACATTCCAGAGATCTACGGCGAAGCGAGGATTGTCTCTCCGGTTTCTTCTACGTCGTCCGATGTAAGTGTCCTCCCAATAATCTACAAGTGGTGTAATTTCGGCAGGACTTGCTTCCGCCAATTCTTCGAATGAAACTACGACGTCATTTGAAGGAACAAAACTCAAGGCAAGCAGCATCTTTACTGCCATGCGGATTTCCTCGTTGTCCTGATATAGTTGCGCTAGACCAAATTCTTGGACTTTTTTCCATAGACATTGTCCTAGGTGGAAAAGACAACCAACAAGACACGTTCCAGGAAACACGCATTGAATTGCATTATGCACAGCTTTCTCATAATCGGACATAATGCTTCGTGGGTTTAGAGAAGGTTTAAGTTCTTTAATTTTCTCAAAAACTCGTACATATGTAGTTTCTGCTTTGTCCTTCATGAGGCAATAAATCAAGGGCAATGCCCTGCTATCGATCAGAGCATGGATGGTAAAAACCTGGAAGAAAATAACTGGTACAACTTTGAAAGTTCCATCCACAAACCAATGCTCATTTTGCTCTAGAAGGTTGGTGTTTACCGTAGTTCCGAATATCAGAATTCTCTTCTCGTCATCCGATCCTGAATCCCATAAGACAAACTGTGCTCCTCGTCTTGATGTTTGAAGAGTTTCAGGAATCGCTATTTCTGCTACATTTTGAGGATTAGGAAATGGAAGCTGTTTGCTTTTTCTTTGTCGTTCGATCGTGCGTTGCTATGCTGTGTATCCCGGTAAATGAGGTGCAACTTCCAATGAAATTCCACTTCTGGCTTGTTGTATAATCTGCCTCGGTTTTTCGACTCCTTCCACAGCCCGTCTACGTATAGCCGACACGACTTTCGATGCTTCATTTTTAGCGGGCTCAGGAGCGTGATTGTGTTCCGATGATGAGATAATATCGTCGTTGAGCATTTTCATTCTTCCACTACAGCCATCTTTCTTGTAGCATCTCCATGACGTACTTCCGTCCTTGTTTTCACGGTCCTTTCGATATCTGTATCCGGAAACCAATAGCATAACCTTTCCTTTCTGTGACTCTGTTTTCTCCATGCTAATTTTTTTTAAATGCAATGCTTAATGAGCTTATATACGAAATTTTTTACTATAACTAAAATTAAATTATTTGTTATTTTTTATTTGTTATCAATCCTAATTATATATCGCTATTTTGTCTTGCTCTCTTTTGGGAATAATTAAAATATGTTGGAACATATGCGCTCTTTTGTCATTTGCTCTTTTGTCGGCAATAATTGACATATGGGGTATTGTCCAGGGGATATTGTCTTATCGGCGCTCTTATGTCGGCTCTCTTATGTCTTGCGCTCTTTTGTCGCTCGCTCTTTTGTCGGCGCTCTTTTGTCGTGCGCTCTTTTGTCGGGGTGCCGTATAATTAGGTCTGAAATATTTGTCTGTTGATGTTTGTTTCATTGTTAAGGAAAACAAACCTGGAGAATACCATAGATAAATATATTTCTGAAAATATACAATCTACAAACCAATTTTGCGGTCTCATATCTAAACCTGAACCTTGTTCTGTACTCGTACATTAAAATGACTAAACCTTACGTAAAGAGATAGCAAATAGTCTCCGGTAATCAATTTCAATTATTAAAAAAAAACGTGATATCACTATTTCTTGACAACTAAAAGGAGTTCAGAAGAAATAAAACTGAGTTTAACACTAAATTGTATTCATTGCTTTTATATACATGTTTGCACCCAAGAAATAATGAGATAAAACCAACATGTAGTCAAGCGAGCGAAGCAAAAGGCTTTTCAAAAGACGATGAGACTGCAGTATATTATACGATATTACTACCGATTCGAATAGACCGTACTGTCTATATTGTGCCAAGGGAAAACATGTATTTGCCACATCATCAATGAATGGCATTGAGGGTCGCTTCCGAATGCACGGGCAGCCCGTTTAGTCTCAACCCATTTTTTTTTTTTTTTTTTTTTTCAGAGCCGACTCTCACTTGGGAAAATGGCTTAGAGTAGGCTTTCCCTCCCCATGAAATTCTACTCTATAGTCATGTTTTTCGCGGGGAACAA
Source organism: Margaritifera margaritifera (assembly GCA_029931535.1). NCBI lineage: Eukaryota > Metazoa > Mollusca > Bivalvia > Unionida > Margaritiferidae > Margaritifera > Margaritifera margaritifera. The sequence goes on along the minus strand of JAQPZY010001675.1, from coordinate 1,126,797 downwards.
GCTACTATTAGTCTATACCTGAAGAACAAGATTTCTTTCTCGGGGACATTATATTCTAACGTCAATTACCGCCCTTCCCCACCACCCACCCCCACCCCCACCTTCCCGCCCCTAATTTTTCCTCGAAAATCATCAACCAGTTGTCATGCTTATGAAAAGTAATGAATGTACGTGAGTGTGTACTAACGTATGCATCGAATATTGAAGTATCTCTGACAAAGGTGGACAGCCCATGTTTTTACCACTTTGGCATATTGACATCTCAATAAAATGGTTTTTTTTGTTGAAAAATAATCACAAAGCGACATTTTCCCGTGGGAAAATTGACTCTAGAGAAGTGTTTCCCCACAGGGAAAATAATTACTCACGAGCAGAATTTCTGAAAATTTCAGGAAAATAATAACTCTTGAGTACAATTTCAGGGAAGGAAAGGGGTGAGTCAACTCTATGGTCATTTTTCCGGGGATTAAATCGGTCTGTAAGTAGATAGTTAATGCAATTTATGGAAAACCTTACTTCCAAAAATAGTACGATCTTTTTGGCTCGTATAGCGGTACAACAATATATCTGACACACTTGTAAATTAAAAAATAGTACGCTCTTTTTCGCTCGTTCGACAATATGTCTGGAACACTTGTACATTAAAATAGTACAATCCTTTAGCTCGTATAGATGGGTACGACAATATTTCTGGCACACTTGTAAACGATCACCTTAAAAAACAAATGCACCCGAAATATGAAGTGGAAGATACTGAGAGCAAATGTGTTATAGCAGTACCAAGGAGCATGAACACAACGAGTTTTTCAAAGATAACGAGTTTCTATGAACACTTCGAGTTTTTCAAAGATAACGAGTTTCTATGAACACTTAGAGTTTTTCAAAGATAACGAGTTTCTATGAAGACTTCGAGTTTTTCAAAGATAACAAGTTTCTATGAACACTTCGAGTTTTTCAAAGATAACGAGTTTCTATGAACACTTAGAGTTTTTCAAAGATAACGAGTTTCTATGAACACTTCGGGGTTTTCAAAGATAACGAGTTTCGAGAAGGCAACAGATGTGGACAGAAATTACGCAATTACAACATGCACGTCATGCATCGCTTTTAAACAATAAAATGGTACACATAAAAGACGTGGCAAGAGAACTACAACGTAGGCAATGTCTTAAATGGGTTAATAAATGATATAAATCACAGAAAAAAAGAAAGAGATAATGTTGAAAAATATAAAGCTGATTTTCAGTGCATTTTAAAAAAGCCTGAAAAACAAATACAATGTAAAACAGTACAAGCTGGTCTACGAGATCTTGAACAATATCCATGGTAATGAGAATCAGATAGACGTTGATACGTTCATTAGAACATTGAGAATCAAATAGACGTTGATACGTTCATTAGAACAGTTAGAATCAAATAGACGTTGATACGTTCATTAGAACATTGAGAATCAAATAGTCGTTGATTCGTTCATTAGAACATTGAGAATCAAATAAACGTTGATACATTCATTAGAACATTGAGAATCAAATAGTCGTTGATACGTTCATTAGAACATTGAGAATCAGATACACGTTGATACATTCATTAGAACATTTAGAATCAGATAGACGTTGATACATTCATTAGAACATTTAGAATCAAATAGACGTTGATACGTTCATTACAACATTTAGAATCAAATAGACGCTGATGCATTCATTAGAACATTTAGAATCAAATAGACGTTGATACATTCATTAGAACATTTAGAATCAAATAGACGTTGATGCATTCATTAGAACATTTAGAATCAAATAGACTTTGATACATTCATTAGAACATTTAGAATCAAATAGACGTTGATACATTCATTAGAACATTTAGAATCAAATAGACGTTGATACATTCATTAGAACATTTAGACTTTTTTCATATTTCGTTCGAATAATGTATAGCAGCGATTTACATCAATACTCGGTCAACAATGCATTTTTCCTCAAGACTTTTTTTTTTAACCAAATAAGTTGATCTGGGAAGTATGTGTACACTGTCTGGATGAAGTAAAATCAATACACCTCTTACACTATGACGCTATACAGATTTTAAATGTCACGTTTTCACAGACACTTAGCTGATGTACCAAAGAGAAAGAATAGCTCATCTGCATACATTAAATTATTTTCTTATGTTCTTTTTTTTTCAGTATCTGCAATGTTTAACGTCTTGCAGAAAGTCCGCTGTGTACTGTAATTCATGTTGCATTCTACCAATGTATGAATTCAGTTCTTGTACAGTTTTCATGCTGTAAGATATTGCTATGATGCAACCTGATCCAATTACAATTTTGTCCAAATTTGTGACAATGATGTATATTGCTATGTGCAACCTATCTAAAAAGGTCAAGGTCATTCCTAGATACTACGCTATTCAAAGTGCGTGCAAATTAGCTATTCTTGCTCTTTGGCACATCAGCAAGGTGTCTGTGAAAACATAATATTTAAAATCTGTATATCTACTTTCTAGGAAAGGCATATTGGTGCACAAATTCTTCCCAAATCAACTGATTTTTGTTACTTTTGTGTTAATTCCTTGTGACTGAATGTTTTATGGATGCTTTAAAACTGAACATGCAACAACAACAACAACAAACGAACGAAAAAAAAGAAAAGAAAAAAAGAAAAAAAAAAAAAAAAAACGCCGAGCTTGAAATGACAACTATCTCCCAGGGAAAGCAGCCCTCGAACCAAGTTTTATAAAGGGCTAACAAATGGCGAGCCAGATGCAGGTCCCGTACGCACAAAGGAACAGGTGGCACTAATATGGTACATCTCTAGAGTTCCCAACCTTGTACTTCCTGTTTCGCACATAAGAGTGGATGCTACAGAGTGTATGACATGTAATCTGTAGCTCTTAATAAAAATGTATATTTTCCTGAAATTTTAAATAGAGGGACCTGGTTAGCCTAAAATAGGGAGTATTGAACTATATCCTCACATGATAGAAAATGTCCATCCCAAATAGAGGTACATAAGTCTACTCTTAAAGAAAATAGACTAAATATATAACTGTTTACAAAAAAGAAAAACTCACAATCACTACTATCATTTTAACCTATTTTTGATAGGTGACACATCTCGATGTAAAAGACAAATACCAGAGGTTATGTCCTTTCAGTAAGAGGCGAGGCTGGTGAGAGGCCAAGCTATCAAAGCGCTTCGCGAGGTAGACAGATTCACGTAGGAGTCTCATAAAATAAGGGCATAACATACATATCTACAAGACACAATAAGGGCGTAACAAACACATCTACAAGACACAATAAGGGCATAACAAACACATCTACAAGACACAATAAGGGCATAACAAACACATCTACAAGACACAACAATGGCATAACAAGCACATCTACAAGACACAACAATGGCATAACAAACACGTCTACAAGACACAATAAGGGCATAACAAACATATCTACAAGACACAATAAGAGCATAACAAACACATCTACAAGACAAAATAAGTGCATAACAAACACATCTACAAGACACAATAAGGGCATAACAAACACATCTACAAGACACAATAATGGCATAACAAACACATCTACAAGACACAATAAGGGCATAACAAACATATCTACAAGACACAATAAGGGCACAACACACATGTACAAGACACAACAAGGGCATAACAAACATATCTACAAGACACAACAAGGGCATAACGAACATATATACAATACACAATAAGGGCATAAAAAACACATCTACAAGACACAGCAAAAAAAAAAAAAACGGGGAAAATAAATACACACACAAACAACTGTGAATTAAAATATACATACCTAACAGACACTCAGTACAGGAAGCAATTAATTTCTTTTTTTTTCGTACAAAACAACAAACATTTCTGTTTCCCCTAATAACCCTTCTGTGCTATGTGCACATATCTTTTGGAATAAGCGCAATTCCAGAATCGACCTATGAGTTTTGTCTTGGTCAGCGCTCATAAATTTAAAAAAAAAAAAAATGCAGTTATAACATTTTTTCATACATTTTTTTAAAAAACAAAACAAACTCATAATAGATTTGAGCTAAGGAAAAAGAGAGTACTAAAATTAAACATATGAAGGGACAATAGCACATATACAACAAATACACCACAAATTTTTGCATAGATGAAAAGGACGAAGATAAAGATTCATGGCAACGATCACTTATAATTTCCAAAATAGATGAGAAAACCAGCTATAATATGTAATGCTTGAGGAGGGGAGTACGAGCCTGTTTTGAAACACAATTTTGGCTCGCGGACGCAACGAATGGAAACCTGGCAACGGGAATCTAAAAAAGTACGTCCCTTTCAAAAAGAAAAAGGACCCCCTCGAAACGATTTTTTACCTTCCGTCGTAATTCTGTTTGTTTTGTTTTGTTTTGTTTTGGTTTGTTTTAATTTTTTAAATACCCACAATACAGATTGGGGGTGGGTGAGGGTGGTAAAGAAAGAGACAAACAAATATATAGAAAAATCTTTTAACTTTCGAAACAAATAAGGGGAGTCACGTCATAGGTCTGCTAGTTTAACTTTGCTAGAGATCTAGAGGTGTCCACATAAATAAACTAAATAGGGGTTGAAGCTGCAAAGGATCTCGGAGGAATCAGACCAGTAGGGAGAATATTTTAATAATCTCTCTCTCTCTCTCTCTCTCTCTCTCTCTCTCTCTCTCTCTCTCTCTCTCATTCTCTCTCTGTCATTCTCTCTCTGTCTCTCTCTCTCTCATTCTCTCTCTCTCTCATTCTCTCTCTCTCATTCTCTCTCTCTCTCTCTCTCTCTATCTCACACACACACACACACACACACACACACACAGACACACACACACTTTTATTAATCATTAATCCTACTGAGTTTCACATTCAAAAGTAGCAGTAGTCTCAATTTCATACCAAATCCATAATATGAAGGAACGTTCTTTAATAACAATAGATTTGTTCATCTTCATGAAAAAATAAGAATGCTTTTTTGGGGGTGGGGGTCTGAAATTTCAGTTTGAAATATATGTAATATCAGACTGAGGTCGAAAAAAAATATTTCTGGCCAAATTATTTTTAATACAAGATACTTTTATGTGTTGATTTATTGTTCCTATTGCTATTCCGCTATATAATAGTAAATTATATTTACTTTTTATTATGATTAAGTACAGTACTGCATCAAACCACCATGACTAGTAAATTTACTAAATATGGTTAACCACAGACTAGATCTGTCGTATTACTATTGAATATCGTCAAAGGCATTAACTCACTGTATTCGAAGAAGAAAGTTGCTGGTTGGCTGGACACGCCAATGCAGCCAACCCGGGCAGTCTTAGCAAGTATCGAACCCGCGACCCATGTACTATGAGTCCGACGCTACCAACGGCTCCCTTAAGAAGAAATAGGGATGACCTTAGCTGTTTTGCTCGAGTCATTAAAATTATCTGTAATCTTTACCTTGCAAGAGCAATCATCAAACGTAGCTTAAATGAAAACAATATAAAATGATAGGCCTTTGTTAAGGTGAATATATGCAGTTTGATGAACCAGTAAACTTCATATAAATCGACATCAAACGGAGGCCATATCAATCGCAAGAATTAAAGGTCATTTGACATATCACACTGTGCATGAGAGAGAATAGTGACAACGATAATGACATCAAGAAATTTGTACCAAAGTGTTTCTACATAATATTACAGTGCATGGGGATATCTTGACACAAATATAATATTAAGTTATTTAACACATGATAAATTATTATTTTCGAAGCATATGTTAATATAAATTCATCTGGTGATTCATGGTTGACACTTGTTTCCAACTCTACCTCACGTTTTAGGAACAATTATTCATGTTAATAAAGGAAGATAAATTAAGCGAGAATCGAAAACAAGTCTTTTTGTATTTTTGGAAAAGCCGAGAACAACAAGTTGATCTGTTCAGAGACTGTCGGTCTGCCGTGAGAAAAGTTATGCATCGATCAGTTCATCATTGAGCTTAATTAATTCTTGACGAAATCCTGCAGTCATTAACTTGTGATAAAATTAACTTTTAAAATAAAATAAAATAGTTTCTTGCAAATATTGATTATTAAATAATAATAATAATAATAATAATAATAATAATAATAATAATAATAATAATAATAATAATAATAATGATAATAATAATAATAATTAATTAATTAATTAATTAATTAATTAATAATAATAATAATAATAATAATAATAATAGTAATAATAATAAAGTCTTTTTAGGAGGGTGACACTATTGGTACAAAAACTAATCTACCCTGTGGCTTTCAATTATCTACGTATGTAGAGGCAAATATATAAAATACAGCTGGGAAACAAACATACGAAAAAGGTATTATGGATTAGTGTATACGAGCAACGGAGTATGGATTCAGCACACAGAGCATTGTGTACACAAACATGCATGATTGAAAACTTTTTCATTCACACACACACACACACAAGTAAACACCTAGATAAATTTTATATAATATATACACATACAAATATACAACAAAGTTGGCCATAACATGTTTTAGACTTTATCTGTATTGCATCCATTGCAAACATCTGTGATGAAAGGAATGCACTGATGATGCTTCTTTAACATATTTAGGAAGACAGTTACAAATGATTGGACCCGAGAAAACCAAACTATTTTTATACAATTCAGTTTTCGGTTTAGGAAGAAGAAAGTTATTAGATGACATAGAGCGTAGTATCGGTAGACTAGAATCAGTCTTAGTATTATTTTGTCATTTTACTGAATATATCATTTATAGCCATAAGTATGTCATATATTTTATTATTCTAAACATTTTGCGAACCCTAACATATTTTTCTCGAACACCAAATGTAAAGCGATTTGCATATTTTGCTCGTGCTGCTTTTCCCTGGCCAAAGTCGGTATAAATACCTTTTACGCAATATCCTTCTTTAAAAGTTTTGTAGGTTGATTTGTACTTTTATAAATCACATGGCCAATTTACATATATGTTTAAAATGCTTTAAAAGTTTTCCTAATACCTTTACTGCTGCTGTGCACTCACTGATTCAATTCGAAATTTTTAGGTAGTGTGTATCAAAAATATAGAGAGTGATTTATATGTAAATTTCATATATATATATATATATATATATATATATATATATATATATATATATATATATATATATACACACACACACACACAAATGTACATTTTCTACAAGTAACCCTTCTAATTTTTAATGTATTTAGTTCTTCGTCTGTGTCCACAATTGCACAAGTTTCAACACACATACAGAACTATTAACTGAGAAGAGAAGAAAATTGGCGAATATATGGGTCAGATAATGAGAGAATTTGCTGGTGCATAACTTCTGAAAGGAAGTATGCACACATATATTCTCTCTCTCTCTCTCTCTCTCTCTCTCTCTCTCTCTCTCTCTCTCTCTCTCTCTCTCTCTCTCTCATACGACCCCATGACGTAGCCTCAATATCTGACAACTGCTTATAACTCATAATATTGTTACATAGCACGTCCCTTTATACTACTGTGATTGTAAAAGCAGAAATATTTCGAGTCAAGATCGTGTTCAATTCATGTTCAAAAGTGCTTGACCTCTCGAAGAAGCAGAACTTTGATTCTGTATACAGACGACAATTATTGATGATTCACCGTCGTTCCTTTGTTCATTCACATCGTTCGAGATAACAACGGTGGTTGTACTGATGTTATGAGCCGGCACGAGCATTACGTCTGTACAGAGATGAACGAAAACTGCAGTCAGTGTGCTGTATTATGTGTCTATATTTCTAAATCTGGCATCGGTATGATAGACACGGATAACAAGACAACGTGTAGCCGTCATCTTGTTCAATGAGAAAGCTATTGTTCAGATACATTGGAAGTTGTACATAATCTGAACTTGGATAGATCTTGCTATTTCTAGAGACAACTTTGCACTGGGAATGCGGCAAAGTACCACAACATTGCAATTAGCCATACGAGGCCTTAATAAGGATGGGTTTTTTTTATCATTTGGTTATTATACAAAATGAATTATTACTGATCTAAACTGGTCTTTTCAAGACAGGCAACCATTTCTTTTGTAGATTTGCTGGATGGTGCCAGTGTGCTATGGAATTTCAAGACGGCGTCTATATTTCAGTTTATCATTTTTGTGTTTGTCTGTTTGTTCTTTTGTTTGTTTGGGGGAGTGGTGGGGGGGATTTGGGATGGTGGTGGGGGTGAATTAGCGAAACTCAGAACCAAGGAACAAGAACAGCCATATGTATGTCATCTACAGGATTAATGTGTGGTTGAGAAAAACTCAGCAGAACTCTTCAACCAAAGAAGTTGTTCGTGGACTAACACATCCCCATATAGTTGATCACACATATTTGTAGAGCGATAAATATGTCACAACCAACCAACCTCTTAAGAAACTACAATCGCAAGAACGGTATTAAACGTGACCTGAAACTACATTTGCACGATCGTATACTTTCAGTGTCAAAATTACGTTTTATACGTTTCATAAAAGACAATACCACGCATTCTACGGAGTTGCTCTCAGTGTTTAGAAACACATAAAAAAATTTTTTTTAAAACAACTCAGATTAAAGCTTTTTATACATGACCAAAATATGAAGTTTAAATGCAGTTTTCTTTGATAATTAGGATATGTACGAGCGAAATCGAGTACTTCGACTTGTATACTAATTTTGTAATTATCAGAAGTAGCAATTATTGGCAATCAGCTGACAATTCCTATTTTTGTGTTCAATTTAGAACAGCCCACATTCTTCTTTACAAATTTATATCCACAAACTTGTCGATAATAAACCCTATTAAAATCGTCATTAATTGTGAAGCCAATTTAAACTTTCTTACACTTTTTCAGATGTACAAATGTGAAAACCCCACTTGTTTTACAATAGGAATGTTCCGAAACCATTATTGTCAAGTGATGCAGAGAATGGTTGATCTTGTATACATTGTTAAAGTGCCCGTAACCATACTCAAATCCACATCGTGCCAAAATCCAAACCGTCGAGACCGCATTGTTATGGGTTTTGGAACTCTTAGAAATTGATGTTGACTGAAGTAAAATTTAAATAAATAAATTTTACACGACGTATTCAGCTGTTGATATGGTTAGTTACATACAGAGTTCGTGGTTTTCAAATAATATATACATCAGTAGGTTCACCAACAGGCCACTTGTACATTCCTAAAATCATGGCTTAAGTGTTCGGCAGTTTTTGTGCAAGCTTTATACTTTTTTATAGTCGAAAAACTATTTTTTAAAACCCAAATAAACTTCAAACAAACAAAAGAATAGTAGTTGAAAGGGTGCTCTTTTTCACCCTCCTTTTTTTTACTACTCATAACTTTCCCGATGTGGCGATGTTAAAGCTAGTGCAGTCTTGATAATGTCAAACCACAAACAGCGCCTACAATAAATTAGAAGTTACACGAATAATGCTTTCGGCAAGCAAATTCTAAATTAAGCACACCGTTTGAGACCAGTGATGCAGCTATTTTTTACGAAGTCTTTTTACGTAATTGTCAACAGTAAAAAATACCTGTAAAGTACACTTGTCATCTAGGTTTTAGATCACACTATGAATGACATTTATCCCATTTAGACTATTATACCTTAACCACATACGTACTTTTAGGGTTAATACATGAAAGTTTGTTATTGAAGTCTGACATTAAAACACGATTATCTTCGAACAAGTCACACTAATTAAGGTAGAAGGATACTTATGAATATACGACAAGGTTACGCAAGTTTTACGACATCAGAAGATTAGACAAAATCTAATTTTACCTAAATGTTGGTGACCAAAAATGGAAAGCATGCAAAAAAAGACATCCGTGCATTAAACATGTATCTCTATTTAGCTACACATTAAGTGAAGTAAACCGTTTTACGCCATAGTGCGAAATGGTCTAAAGAGAGCATCTCTTTCAGACAAACCAGGCTTTTCAAAACAAATTCGTATATATGTTTACTACAAATTATTAATGTTTAAAATAAAACGATGATCAGGTTTCAAGTAGCTGACGAAATCGAGAAAAGATTATGACCCTATCCAAGGTACTTCGAACATTTAAGTTATGCTTATATTCACATCGTGTATTAAAAAGTTTCAATAGATTTATTCTAAGCACAGTGACCTATTTTTTTTTTTTTTTTGTTTTGTTTTGTTTTGTTAAAAACCCAACTACTACCATTCCAAATAATTCTGCAAAACGACCATGCTCAAAAATATGAAATCTTGAAAGAACATCTGTTGCTGGACAAAAGTCGCCTGACGCTATCAGAAGGCTCATCTTACAATACTGACCTCCAACTGTTTCACTTTGACTTGCTTAGCAAGATCCTACTAACAACTTATATATACAATTTCTGGATGAAATAGATTATTAGCGTTTCCTTATAGCTTAAATTTGTTCTTAATGTATCAAAAAGATCTATGATTTGATTTTAGAGGAAGAATTAGATAGATATATATATATATATATATATATATATATATATATATATATATATATATATATATATATATATAATGAAAATTAATTCAGGATTTTTTAAAGTAGATACATAGGTGCCGCTGAAGACATGATCAATCAAGTTTAAAATACAAAATATACCTATACGTAAAGTTCAGTCACGTTTATGTTGTTTGTCAGTTAATTGCCTAATTTACATTGAAAACGAAATACATAACAATTAAGACAGACTTGTAAAAACATATTCTTGCCTCGCCCTCTTAGTTTCGTTAGATAAGTGCTTTAGTATTGTTGAGAGAAATTATCCTTAAGTAAATGTGTATATTTGTCTATGTGTTTGGTTGTTTGTTAGATAAGTGTTTCGATAGATATACACTAACACTATTCCAATCAATCACAAATCTTTGCAACACTGAAAGACTGAGAGAGATGACAACTTATAACGTGGAAAAAAGCCGGAGGAAAATGGCTGAAAAATTTGATATAAGAAAATGGCTGTACCTCCAATTCTAATTTACGATACTTATTAAGACAGGTCACTTTATTTATTCGTTCATGAGAAAATAAAACTCTTGTGAATCACGGTAAAATTTTTATTTCTGATTTATTCTTTTCGAACAAAAAATACATCAGCGTATTCTAAATAACATCCCATATATATTGCGTTCAAGGATGTTAGAGACACTGTAGATTTTATTCATTTATGCAAAGATGTAATTTCCGGTCTTGACAGACCAAGTCACAAATAAAATCTAAAATAATCCCGTTGATACAACTTACAAGAAAGGGCTAAACCTTAAAAAAAAAAAAAAAAAAAAAAAAAACCACAGAAGATACTATCACTCAAACCAGCATTTGCCATTATTTTTCAACCCCTTGGGAAAGTATGCACGAAAGGCGAGAAACTTGTTTTCTTACCCATATACCACACAACACAAATATGAAAAATAGATTTAATGTATATAGTGATACTAACAGACTTATTTCCAACTAAAGATGGTTTCATGGAAAGGCCTGGATAAATATTTACAAATAAACTTATTTAATGTGTGCTAACATTTATATTCTTCATATCCTTTTACATATATATCATATCTAGTAATTAAAACGATTGTTCTGCGCTGTGGCCGGCCAAAACTGATGTTGGTTAGAATGTCCAATATCATACGCTCATCTGCTTAATCTACCATATATTGCCCCATATCATGTATGGTCTCTGGCATTTATTAATATTGATAGTTGTTGTGGTCATACAGATGGGGAACAGAATTACGTCATTAATAACAACAAAGCTGCGACAAATGACACCAATAATTAGGTGACGTTAAATGCACGTCTTCTCACTTGAATGACAATATGTATTCTACAAAAGTCCCATAGTTATCACATACATATGAGCAACTTCGGCCTTTTATGTCATGCCCGAAAAAAAAAAACTCTGATGCATATTCCCCGATTAATTTTGCCATATTGTGGAGTGGGAAGAATGAGGGGGGGGGGGGGGGGCAGAAACACAACTCTTACACAATAAAGTAATAAACAGTCTATGATCTTTTTTCTGAACGTGTATGGACTAAATAACAGGTCAAGTTAACATATTCAAGCTAAGAAATATATTGTTAACTAAAACTAGCTTTGAAATATTTTTTTTTACAATTTATCAATAAACTTATTTTCATATACACATTGAATTAGCATTTCTTTACGTTATCACGTCAAGTAATTGGTCCGTTTGTATGAATGAAATTTAAAATGGCTGCCTCTAAGACGTATACGAGTTTGTTTGTTTGTTTTTTTTTAATATTTTTTTTTTCACGGAAAAGTCTGAGGATGATCTGATTGGTATACTATACACTATCACTACCGTCTTTTACGATCATTAGCAAACATGACATTGTACCTCCGCACCGTTTGCAAAAGGGACTTTACAGATTCATCCAATTCGATTGGATAAAATTGCATGGATTTTTCTTTGTTGTTGTTTCCGGTAATATAGGCACTAGCTGTTTTGATACGTAACATGCCGATTTGTGAAAAAGGTTTACGTCACTGGGCACTAGGAATTTGTCGGCTGTACGTATTTCCGCTGGAAACAACGGATGATTATCTCCCATTGCAAAGCTCATCAGGGTTAATGTCTCCTATAAATATTGTCCCGGAGATCTTGAGCAATACCTCATTAAGATTAACAAATATTAGTTTTTTTCACAAAACGTGACGTCAAGAAGCTACATCAGCTGAATAGAGTGTATATCCACCCGTTGATATAATGGGTTGTTATTTATATTTCCGTTGATATAATGGGGTTTTATTTATTTGTCGCCTATTCTTTACAGCACATGTTGTCAGGATTGCAACATTAGAATATAAATTAGTGAAACCTAGAGAAAGAGCCCAGATTGAATATTGTATGACTTCTCAATATCTTCGTGAGGCACTGTTGCTCCCAGTCTGCAGACTTTGCATTAAAAAAGTTTTTACCTTTATTCAAATGTTCGTCGAGCGCTACATTAATATTTGAAAATACATACTCGAGGAACTGTATCATTGGTCTGCAGCAAAGAGTCTTTTAATTAAATACATGTCTATAACAAATGCTGCCATCCTGACAACACGTAGTAAAACTTAACTAAATAAGGTAAACAGATTCATCATAAACCTTCTTCAGTAAGAACCCAGGTATTAACCCCTACAACAATGGGCTTCGATCCGGCACCTAACTGGTTCAGCTAAACAACGGCAAGGTTTTAGAAATGCCAATACTTGTATATATTTACTTGAACCTTTCAAGTTCATTCCTCCAAAATCAGTTTTAAACTAATAAGACGAGCTTGTTCTTGGTAGTTCATGACTATGTTAAACGATTGTCTTAGAACATAAATCCAACTATATGGCCTAGTTCAGCTTGGTGATCTTTTGAGCCCCCCACCCCACCCCATGCCCCCACCCCCGTGTTACAGCTTAGCTAGCTTTTGGGAAACCGCATATGCTTTGGGAAACCCACTGTGTTGCAGTTTGGTTAGCTTTTGGGAAACCCCTGTGCTTTTGGGAACCCTCTATGTTGCAGACTAGACATAATACTGATTAAACTCAGTGACGAGTCGGTTTTCAAAACTATACTCGCTATCTCCAGGTTGTAAACATTTGGGAACAGGCAACTAATTCAATTCCCAGAGACCGTAATAATAATGTTTGGGAAGAATGCTATAATTGTGTTGTAAGACTGGCAAATCATGCATACAAACAAATATTTCCTTTAAGGTGGCCACTATAAGAATCAGGCCCGGTAAGATCTCCTCGTATGCCACAATAAAAATCAGGCCCGGTAAGATTTCCTCGTTTGCCACTATAAAAATCAGGCCCGGTAACATTTCCTCGTTTGCCACTATAAAAATCAGGCCCAGTAGGATCTCCTCGTCTGCATCCAGTAGCACAAATGCGGCGACAGGGATAAAATTAAAATGGTTTTTGGTTCAAGCCTACTATTACGTGCAGTTTACCCATACGTAGGCTTCTTCTGAAAAGTTACGTTAATTTTTTTCCAGTAATTTTTTTTCAGCCAATCAGCAACATTCGTTCTTTTAAATACGATATTTAATAAACCAACACACCTGGGCTGGTTCCGTAGCTCATAAAATAATTCGTTGCCTGCGACCATTTACATTTTGTGTTTTTAATTTGGTCTGTTACACTTTGGAAATGGAACGGGATTTTGGTCGGACACAAATCGACTGGTAGGAACACTTAGTTCCGAGTACGTATGTGTGCATGTATAAAGTTTAACGGCACATCAGCACAATCCTGGCTACATACTGCCAAGTAAAAGTTACAACAATAAAAAAGTTCAGGTTAAATATTGCTAAAATCTTTGGGAAGATAAATTCTTCCAAGTAAAAGAAAACATATTCTACACTGATATAAAGATAAAATCGTCAGTTCATCTAAAATTTCTTTAGAAAGTATAAACAAGATAAAAGTAAAACTTTAAACTCCTTAAACTGGGTCAAAACTTTATATATAAAGCACATTCTTTATAAAAAAAATATAAGATTTTCTCTGCTGTCACATAATCAAAAAGGTTCTTAATCGAAATGAGGAGACGCAGTATCTCAGTGTTTAGCGTGCCGAATTCGCGACCGAAAGGGTGTGGGTTCGATGTGTAGCAGACGGGCGGACAGTTACATGCATGCAGGCAGAAACATCTATAGCACATGTTCTATAGATATTGCTGGTGCAAGGGAGCACATACGTTGCATTCTAGTTCAGTGATATAGGTGTTAACTATGTCAAGAAGGGAACAAATCAGCGACAACAATCATGTAAATCTCGAACCCTAGAAACACAATATTTTTGTACCCAATGTTAAATAGAAACACTTAAAGGGCAGAGTAGATAATAGTGTGTGTGTATTAAACTTCATTATGTGGGAGCATTTGGCGCAGAAGGGACTGATATCACCAATTTATATTAGACGGAGTAGCGACACGAAAATGGACTCTGAAAATGTAGTAGTACGGATAGGATAAAATTTAAAAGTTACGATCAGTCTGAGCCTACTTGTGGCTCATACGGCCAGAGTTTTATCGACTTCTCATACCTTGAAGCGAGTGAATGTGCATAACTTCATATAAGGGACACCAATCCATAGCAAATGATATATGAATGGATCTACTTCATAAAGCGAGTAAAAGAGTCTTGTTAAAGGGTAATTGACAAAAAGAGATTCGAACCACGATCTCCCGAATATGAGTCTACAGTTCTTTCTACTGAGCTACGTTATCTAGTATAGACAAATATACAGGCAGGCCCCCTGTGACGGATTTCATTGGTGATAAAAATCATATTCTTTCCATTGAGATATCACGGCCATGGAGCAAAAACTTAAGGATAATCCTTGTTTTATATACAACTCAGAATTTTTAAGAAATTATAAAATGTCAGTCAAATAAAAATTATGCAATATCTTTAGAATTACTTCTAGCACGTAGAGGTCTCAAAATGCGAATCTTCCTTGTAGGTGTGTGTTTATAATGTGTCTATCAAGCAATGACTCTAATCAGATTCATTAGTATTTTGGTTTCTCTACACGTAATGACTTGTAAGCGAGGCATTAATGACGACTAAACGACTCACAGATAATGTAAAAATTGGATTATTTACATTTTGTTATCGATCTGGAACACAAAGTACCTGTAGATGTGAATTACGCTATTGCAGTTATCCACCCGGAAGTAACAAGTGTTTACGCAGAGGTCAGAACTATTAATGGCTTAACTACGTACTACGTCACTCGAGGGCGCACCATCAAATATATTTAGTAAATTTGGTGACAAGCGAAGTGGCATATTGAATCTGATTGATACCGAGACAAATTTAGCGACAGAAATGTTTACAAAATAGCCCAATAAAGGATTCTTTTCTGATTTTTAAAACAAAACTGTTTGGGATAGATGGATGAATAGTTTAGTTTTGTGGGTTTAACGCTTTTTTTCAGTACATGGAGGCCCGATATTATTGGGTGTAGGAAGAATCCGGAAAAAAACCCTAGAAGAACCACCGACCCACGTGAAGCTACTGGCAAGCTTTCTCACATAACCACGTTGGCCGAGCCGATATTCGAACCCACGCGGACAGAGGTGAGATATGAGTGATCTGCAAAGGCGAGCGTGTTGGACCACTCGGTCACCACGGGATGAATACAATGAATTGAATGATTTGAAGAAGAAAGATGGAATGAAATGGATTGATCGAAGAAATAAATAGATCAATGGATGGGTGGAGGGATAGATGGATAAATAATTAATATTGGAAACAGATACATACATACATACATACATACATACATACATACATACATACATACATACATACATACATACATACATACATACATACATACATACATACATACATACATACATACATACATACATACAGTATTTTTCCAACTCGGAAATTTTTTGAATGGAACATTAAAATAGAATTCAAAATTAATATATTTCAAAACAAATAGACTGGTAAGGGTTTCAACACTTCTTTAAATCATTGGCAGCACTTGTATATTAAAAAGCCACCAAAAAATCTGTATAGTCTGACAATCTCTGTACAACAACAACAAATAACTCCAGTACAAGAAAGTTATCACCCGTTATTTGAGTTTATATGGATTGATGATGATACATATATAAAGGCAGATCATTGGGAACACAACAAATATTCTTGATTGATGTATAAATGAAGGCATATGCAAATAATGGAAAATTCGAATCATGGAATAAAGAACTGTTGTCAATAAATGAGAGCATTTAAGGAGATAGTATTTCCCTACAGTACTGTATGAATAAGTAACAAAACAAGAGAAAACTAAAATTGTGCTTACAAGAAATGTTCCTTAAAGCATGTAGATGCTAACTCAAGGAACGGTACTGCTAAGGTTATAGGTCTAAGAAAAAACGGCATGTATTCCAGCTATGAGAAGATTTCACTTTCCAAATAAGCAAACATCGCAAGGAAAAGTCTACGGCATAAAGAACGATATGAATAATCGAATGCGGCACAAAAATGTCCACGACTACAATCAGTAACGTATAAAATTAACGCAACCCTCATCAGATCACCTGAATCATGCTTCAAAATGCAGCAAGAAGATTAATTCTTGTGTTACTTGTTGGTACGACTGTAAATCGACAAATATATTTCAACTGTTCGCAAAGTTTGCAAATACGCCGAGTTTGATAACACATTTTAATAGTTACGACCAGAAAATAATGTCAAGTTAAGCAACTACATAGAGTCTCATCAGCCTTTTGATGGGTCGCATAAATTATATGTTTCCGCTTTAGAGAAAAAAAAAATTCCAGAATATGATTTGTCCGGAAGATTGAGGTAAGCTGCTTTCATACGTAGGGTCTATTAAAGGTAATAGTACTTTGGTAATTGCCTTCAGACGTAGGGTATTATATTAAAGATAATAGTACTTCGGTAATTGCTTTCAGACGTATGGTCTTTTTTAAGATAATAGTACTTTGGTAATTGCTTTCAGACGTAGGGTCTATTAAAGATAATAGTACTTTGGTAATTGCTTTCAGACGTTGGGTTTTTTAAAAATAATAGTACTTTGGTAATTTCTTTCAGACGTATGGTCTTTTAAAAATAATAGTACTTTGGTAATTTCTTTCAGACGTAGGGTCTATTTAAGATAATAGTACTTTAGTAATTGTTAGACTTTATTTAGTATTTCTTGAGAATAATAGCCTCAACCGTGATCAATGTAATTTACGCATCCACATGCATTAGTGCATTAACATACACGAGCAAAAAGGATTACCTCTGCTGCTACGTTGAAAAACACGCATGCAAAAGTAGTCTCCAATTGGAACATCCTCGTTTCTTCCCGATGTGAGTCGAATAAGTTTGACTCTATGAACGAGTAGTATTAGTTGTGGGGTTTAACGGCACGTCAGCACAATACTGGCTATATGGTGCCAATTAAAAGTTAAGCTCTAAACATTTAAATATAAAGAATTGCAAAGAAAGAAAAAACATATAGGAAGATAAAAGTCTTCAAAAAAAAAAAACAAACCCGCACATAAACATTAAATAATACACGATTAAAGTAAAAAAGCAAAGATGTTAACATTCTGTAAAGGTATATAAAATAAACACAAAGGGAAAACATACGGTCAAAATTTGCTGTATAAACCACTTTCTCTTTAAAAAAATCGAACATGTTCTCTGTTTAAACATGGTAAAGTTTCTTCATTGATTTCACGTCAAAATACTTCTGTATCACAGTGTGGAAGTCTGTACACTTGACAAGAATGTGTTCCACTGTCACTGGACACTGGCAGAGTATGCACGCTGGTTGAGGTTCACCCTTCAGGAGGTGCTACTATTTTGGATTATAGTCGCTTATTGGACAAATAATTTGCGACTCCTTTAGATGCCCGCTTTTGCGTGCTGATTCATTTATGCGTTAAATCGCTATTTGATGCCACCCAAGCAAACCGCAGGAAGAAGGGCGCCAAACACGGCCGACACCCAGCAATCCATCGAGAGGGGAAGGGAGCCCCACGGAATTAACATCCACAAAGTCCGGGGTCCGGCACCTTGGCAGCATCCTTCCATCCGTCTGTCCGTCTCCTCTCGCCTTCGAGCTGTTACTTTTGTTTAGGATATGTCAAATGTATGCCCAGTTGTCTATTTTCGTGTGCGGTCCCTATAAAAAAATTCCGAAAATTGCGTTGGTCACATTCCCGAGTCGAATGATCATGAGTTGTGAATTTTCCTATTAGGTAGTTTGTTTCATTTTTGTGTACTATGCCCTTCATGAGGTATGCATGAGTAAATTATATGTGTCCCGTACGCGATCGGAACAATACCACCTCATCTCTGTGACATGTTCTATATGAGGGAAGACACTATCCATTTGAGGGTTTGATGTTCTGAAGCTTGTTCGTGGAGTTTTCATTCCACATGTTTTGTCAAGTATGAAAAATATGATGATTTATATAATATCTGAAGTCAGTATTTGGAAAAGGGTGACTGCAGGGCAGCTTTGGCTGCTTTATCTGCCCATTCATTACCCTTAATACCAATGTGACTAGGCAGCCAACAGTACAGACTACTTTTTCAGACTGTATAAGCAAATCATGTTTCTGTAAGATTTTGGATATTAACGGCTTGTGAAATGTCAGGTTTTGCAAGGCTTTCAGTGTGGAAATGGAATCCGAAATGATAACAAAATTTGTTTTTGGGGGGTTTCAGTGTAGTTCAAAGTTATGAGTATGGCTAAAACAAAAATGGAGGCTTTATCCGGTAACCAGCTCGAGATAATGCCACGAGGTGCTGCGATACTCTCTGAAAGAGACTCAGAAGTAATGGTAGTGATACTTTCCAAATTTGTAAGTGTTTTGAGGATGAGCATGCGCTGGATGTGCGAAGAATAGATCCTCATAAGAATGATAATTTAAAATAACACTCTACGGCTTTTCAGCTACCAATGAAATACATGCGCTTTTAATTTTTAATGTTATTCCTGCAACATTTTAATAAACTAAATTGGGGAAGGGGGCGGATACTTCATTCGGTTTCAATAGCCTCAAATAATTGCTTACGTTGCTATTAGTGATGATACCTCATCGAGTGGTTGTAACGTCAGTAGAGTTATTATCACATAAAAACAACCACTGGCTTGAGGGCAGATCTAAATGGCAGCTATTTATCTCCGATGTCTTTTTCTAGTATGCGATAGAAAAGGCAGAGAACATTCTGATCGACAAATTCACAACCATAATGCTTTAGCATAGGGAATCTTTTGAAAGCTCTTTTTAACTGTCCGTCTGTCTGTACCCTATCGGCTCCCAAACCGCTTGGAAGAAGTTCACTATATATGGTACATTTCATGTTAACCATGCGTGAGAGTGATATAATTAAAATGTTCTCCCTTCCCTGGATTTTGGGAGGTGGTGAAAGGTCAAATGTATTTTTTTTTTAATTCAATTACAGCGATATTTTCTAATATATTAAAAGCAAATTTCAAATATGCAGTCAATGCAACAAAAAAAAAAAAAAGACGCAAACTGTATGTTACGGATTTCGGTTTAGGTCTCGTGAGTCACTGTTACGGGGAGGTGGGGTTCAGAGGGTCCTGGGTCGCTGTTACGGTGAGGTGGGGTTCAGGGGGTCCTGGATCACTTTTACGGGGAGGTGGGGTTCAGAGGGTCCACAATCACAAACTTTAAAATCATGTCATATACAATACAAAGTGTGCATCTGCTTTACGTTGGCGAGCCATCGGTGTTGCTCTAGTTTCTTTTTTACTCCCTTCGGCACAAAACAGACTAATATCTCCAAGAACAAGCTTTGTGATTCGTCTCCTAAGTATGGGTTGGTAGGTCGTTAAGTTTTCTTCAGAATTAAAAGGGCGACATGCGCAAACCCTCTTAACCTGAAGAAAACTTTACTGACCGACTAACCAACTTAGAAAGCAAGTTTTATTCGAGGACAATCATTGATCAACAAGTGATTCCATTCATTGATACCACAGTACGCGAAGGGTGAGATAATATCACCCTTTGTTGCCCCCTCCCCCCAACACACACACAATTTTTATCGAAAACCATAATTTCGGTTTGGAAACAATCTGTACAAAAGTTAAATATGATTATTTGCCAATATAATGATCGCTACAATTGATCGTATCCGTAATTAGGGTAAATTTATTCTGCGAAATGATTTGGGTGTACGAAGATTTTCTGTGGATTCCGGCATCAAAATGGCCGCCAGTTCAGAGAGTAATTTAGAATTGCAGGGTTTGTCCCGGTAAGTGGCGGGACCAAGAACACATTATACCACGTGACGTACAGCCAGTACACCCCTTGCAGTTCAAACACAGACGTGATTTGTGATCATTGTTTTCCTCGTTGACTATACAAAACATGGTCTAGTCCTAGTATTCCTAGCTTTTCCAAGTTATTAATTACTGAAGGAACTGAATAGCTGATGTTATTCTTGAATGCTGTGTTTCTTAGTCCAAATTACCTAATTATCGTGGAAAAACGCAGGTATAAACCTATCTACCACCAACTATAGTTGAGATTAACCTTGATATCGATTCTCAAAGTGATGCGAATAGATTATATAGCTGTTGTTATTAAAATTTGTTATGCAAGTTATTAAAAGAAATAGCTAATGAACATACTAATTGCGGGAAGAACGCCGCTACTGGATAATTTGCAATCAGGTATAATGTACTTGTCAGAAGGACTTGTCCTGCGTATTTATTTGGGTCAGGACAAAACATAGGAAAACAAAGACTTATTTTCATATGTGCCTGGAATGAATATAAAAAGTGAATGGAAATATATCAACAAAATTTTTATTGAAATCCACTTTTCAGTTTTAAAGATGTTGCTGATTCATTTCAAATACTAGCGTCTGTAGTCTGGGCTAAGAAAGTTGCCATGATGGATATAGTAAAGACATGACTAAGTCGCATCCGGCCTAACACCGATACAGTGATCAACCAATTCGCTGTTGGCATAAAGTTTATTTTTGGAACTAATAAAAACAATCAAACAGAAAAACGATATAAAACTATATAGTAATTAGTGAAGATGAATTCAGACTATAAACTGTCAGATTTGTGCAACCTACTCAGAGAACCTACCGCTTTTCGCTACGTGAAAAAAACTAAAAATGATTCCTTACGTAAACTAAACTTGTTATCAAGATACTCCGAGATATTGATAGGACGTGTAGTTTTTCCAATGAAATAAAAAAATACCCAAATTAAAACCATACTTTCTTACAACTATGAAAACTTCGAGTCACTTTCATTCGACTGTCAACTTGTCGCATAACCTAACAAAACTCAACGTCACATGTACGGACGATTACTACTTTTACATGCAAAGATGTTACAAATATGGTGACATCCTGTTGATTGGTGAAGTCGTCGATTGCGGAAAAGAAATCATTAAGTTATCACTAACAAAAGTGCTAGAAGTCGAAACTTAGGTAAATACAGTACCTTAGTAAATTCAAGGTCTATTCAATAAACCGAAAGCACCTGTGGTCCATTATGCTTCAAATGTTGTCACTTCTTACTAAATATTGCCTCATGCATGACAAATTACAGATTCGATTTCATGCAAGCTTAAGAACATGCACGGCTGGGTGATATGCGTGTGAGTTCATATGGATAAGGTCGTACTAGTATGTAATAAATAAATCATGATGGTAAGCTATATTAAGTTTCATTATGGCTATAAATAATACATTGTTAGGTATTTGAAAGCCATGCATGGATTTTACTTTTATTTGAACATGTTCATTCTAAACTTAACATTAGTTATGAAAATTATTCGTATAACGTTACTTTGACGTAATGTGGGACTCAAAAGTTTATTTAAAACCAAAATGGTTGTCAAACACTAACTATCTTAACCACACCTTTCAAAATGTCACTAGTTCTTTCACGTATTTCTAGAACTTGACAGGGTTTGACAGTCTTTAGACATCACAAAGGACTAGCAAATGTCATTCTATTATTATTAATAGTAGTAGTATTGGTGGTGGTGGTGGTGGTGGCTGTAATTTTTTGTTGCCATCCTCTTTTTTGTTTTGTTAAATAACTGCAATTAATATTAGCATCACTACAGCTACCATTAGTAATAACAGTTGCTGCTAGTGGTAGTGATATTGGCGTTGTTGTTTGTTTATTTGTTGCTGTTATGCTGGTGGTAGTGTTGAAACGATAAATATCAGAATGAATTCCTTTAATATAATTACATTAACTTTTTATCAATGATATCAGTAAGACTTTACAAACGACATTGATAATGCAGTAGATAATGAAACAATTGAGACTGAGATTAGGATAATTTTTAAAGGGTTTTATTAAGACAGTCAAGGTAATGGTCATTCATGTACAGAATCTAGTGATAAATGGGCGACAATCTAGATGAATGTAACATAGGAACATTTATGTGCAACTCGAAAAAAACCAGGACGCAATTAATCAGTTTGATATTAAACATGCTGACTCATGTCTGGGAAGGAAATATACGAAAGTTTGAATTATCCGAATGAAAATAATACTGCTAAAACAGAATCCTAAGATGTCCTGATTATATAATTTTCTGAAATATATTATAAAATTATAAAATTAATATTTCAGTCAATTTTTGTTACTATGTGTACAGTTTAAAATATTCTTCTTTACATTCCAAACCACAAAGCCCATAGATGCTTGCAGATTTTGCAGTCTTTGTACCATAAAATACAGAAATTTGAAATTCAGTAATGTACATATGGTCCGCTTTTTCTCTCTCTTGTGAATTCCCTTTTTTATACGGCTATTGTTTATTTGATTTCACACAGTAATTTCCACATATTATACGCGAATATTATGAAAATGGAAAATCGGTATAATATGCTGTTCAATAGACCGTTCTCGCTGAGGTGATTGCAGACGATTTTCTGTCCATTTTACTTGTCCGGATGGTGGACAAGTTGGCAATTGGTACTTTACTTGTCCGGATGGTGGACAAGTTGGCAATTGGTACTCTATAAGTCTACCAAAATTTACCATTTTCATCAAAGAATATTGAGGCAAATCGGCACATAAATTTAAAAATCAACATCAAAAACACAAAAAACAAACAACAGGTACCGACTAAAGAAAGCCCGTTTTGTGTGTGTGTGTGTGGGGGGGGGGGGGGGCTGCATGTTTTGTTCTATTTTCTTGAGATTCAAAGAACTTATTTCAACTGAAAAATATACCATATCAAATCAGTTGGAAGATATTGCCTAACAGGACACCGAACTAGGAAGTTTTGTCATTCTGGCCTTTGCAGTGTTCGGTTGTATAACATACTTCAAAGATAGCCTAACACTGGATGGTGGCATAACATAACAACTATGAAACCAAAATTTTACTGTCAGTCAGTCTTAAGTTTAATGACAGCATTCATTGATTGCCTATTCGCCATCGATTTTTGTCATAAAAAGCTTAGTCAAAAAGGATTCTTTTTATTAATTTGGCACAGTATATACCTATCATATATCTTTCTAGACAGACAATTTGTTAGTCTTGAGGCGAGAAAAGGATTTAAGACCACAAAACTACCGCTCTGAATTGCTCTTGTTTACATGTCGTCTGTCCTCACACCTTGATACAACTTTTTTCATAGACACCCTCGCTTGTCAAAGAAACTTTCCGTACAAGATAAAATTAGACAGTTTCGATCTTACAAAACAAGAAGTCGAAATCATGGCGGTGAAATCTGTACACGTTAATTCATTCTATTAGCAGATACAACTCTTTGACAAATTTAAAGTTTCCTAATTTAAGCCGACGCAAAATTCCCGTACAGGGATGAAAAGAAGACTTTGATGATATCGCAAAATAAGGATAACAATGCTGCGGGTCGAACTTGCTTGAAGTAATCTTTAGGACATATTCTGGTCGCATTTTTTTAAAAAAAATCTACTACTAGTATTACAACATTAATTATAAACTTCACATGAATCTGGAGGAGCTGTGATGGTTTAGAGGTTAACGTGCCGGACTCGGAATCAGTGGGACAAATTTTCCCGGGTCGGCTGCTGCGATGTTTCTCTGCGAGGCAATTTCCTCGTGATGCCTCATTCGGAACACCTCGGGTATATCTGCGAGATAAAGATGTGCCTCAAATGTATGTCGGCGCAGCAAAAAGAAAACGGCGTCTATTCGGACCACCTCAGCTATTTCTATGATTGGATTAACCGTAGGATTGACTGAGAAGTTGCGTATGAAAAAATAGCTTGATCGCAGCTGCTCGATCACTCCTTATTTCGTAAATAGACGAGGTGGTCCGAATGGCAGCTATAGGCAAACAATTGCGGTATGATCCGTAGAACTGACCTCAAAGTTGTGAATGGTGCTGTTTTCAATGCTAATGTTCAGTTAAACTAAACATCAGTCATATAAATCAACAATATCTCAAGACTTTCTACTTTCTCATATGTGAACACTTTGCATAATGAACACTAGACATATATGACATAGAAATTAGCAAAAATATGTGTTCCTCCCCCGACTTTCAAAATACAAGACAATTAAGCATGTTTTTTCTACGAGACTTCTTTTTCCACTATTATTCTACCTTCCTTCATCTGCCATTCCATTGACAAAGCCAAAGATGAACGCACTACAAGGGCCATTATTCGCTGATTAAATAGGTGATTTTTCTTTCAACATGTATACAGATATATAAGTTTGACTTCGTTTTGTAGAAAAAAGTTATAACTTTTATAAAAACTTTTTTTTGAATATATGTTTATATTTAATGGGCTAAATTTGCCTTTTAAGTAGGTCAGGGTCAGAATAAAAAATTGCCTTGATTAGCCACATTTAGAACATTCGGAATTTTCTTAAACAGGTGCTTCAATTAAGAACCAAAGGAGATATTTCAATATAACGTGTATCACCTTTACATATCCAACAAACTCAGATATCTTTATGGTTCTATATTACATCGATGACCCAAAATAGATTTTTTATTTTTATTTTTGT
Organism: Margaritifera margaritifera; assembly: GCA_029931535.1. NCBI lineage: Eukaryota > Metazoa > Mollusca > Bivalvia > Unionida > Margaritiferidae > Margaritifera > Margaritifera margaritifera. Next base: position 1,101,185 of record JAQPZY010001675.1, on the reverse strand, counting down.
ATATATAAAAGCTTAATAGAGTTCATTTATAGGGTGAAAAATATATTGGACCTTTTTTATTTTATTTTATTTATTTTTTAGTCCACGATTTAATCCGAGAGGTTAAGTGTGTAAATTTAGAGCTGCTCTGTTGTGTTTGTATGACAAAGTTATTCGCTTGCTTCTTTAATGGAGAGCATAATTTTATTATAAGGTTTCATATAAATCATACATGTAGCTGGGGTCCAAACCAAAAATTTGCTATAAATTCACATTTTCCTATTTCTACACAAAGAATGTTGCTGCCTTTCTTGGGATACATCCTTTAGTATAGTGCCATGCCCCACTTCTAGCCTAATATTCTAATATTCCAAAAACTGCGTTCTGACATTATTTTGGTCATAAAAGATTACATTTAAAGCTTGTTTAACCATATACAGCGGAAAAATTACAAGACTTGTGATTAATTTAAACGTAAAAACTTGACAGCGGAGACACTGGTTTGTAGGAATCTTTATTTATGGTAGGTTTTTACTGTTTATCATTCATAACTGCTAGAGAGATGTAAGCCAAATTAGTATTCCGATTTGAATCACCCACATCTGTGCGACATGGTTGAAAGTTAAATCAAAGGAAGTTGAACGGAGATTCCTACAACGCATGTGTTGCAAAATAGTGTTCCTGGATATCTCCATTAAGTTATCTTCAATATGTTTATACAGAATTTTACGTGCGCATTCTCTGTGTCCTACTGTGTGTGACGCTGATTACTCTATGCAGAACGAGCACAATATTTTATATGATGCGCCTCTAGCAGTCAAGAAAAAGTTAATATTGTTTTCTTCTATTCTTAAGTGATCGTGAAAGTTTTCCCTGGTTTGACAAGTACAATTTTGACGTCAGTCATGCTAAACATCGGTAGATAATTTATATACTAAGTTTCTGACCTTGTAAGAATAGCGATCAAACACCGTTTTTGCTGAGCACAAACGTTTTCCAGAGTACTTGGATGATCAAACACGGTTTGCTGTGTACTCGGGACACGCTTTTTAACCCTTGGAATCAAACTCTTCCCTCGTGCTCCGATAAAAGGTTGCACACAGAAACAAAGGTGGTTCAACATCATCGATGCACCAATAAATCGCAATAATTGCTATGGCGATAGTATATCACGATACTGACTCAACTATCCATATAAGACGATAGTAGAATGAAACACGAACTGAATGATATAAACTGCCCAAAAATTAACATTTTCTTGTCATCTTTGTAACCCTTTGAATGAAGTTAGCAACAAAGCTGCTTACAACATGTATAAACACTGCCTCCTTATACCTACTATATCTACAACATGTATAAACACTGCCTCCTTATACCTACTATATCTACAACATGTATAAAAATTGCCACCTTATACCTACTATATCTACCTAAGTAACTGCTGAAAAACTCTTTATTAATTCAAAGAATTTTAGTCTATGACGAGAAAAAGTTGTATTCCTTTAGATGTTTGACAATAGTTTTCAAATGATACTCTTCGTACCTTTTGATTCGTTCCGGTAAATATATATTGTTTGCACGTGTCCGCTCACTCCATGGAATTATTATTAGCCTGACTCCCCTAAAAGTGGATAAAAAGTTGCTTTTTTAAAATCATATTAGTGTATCTGAACAATGTTTAGCGAATATACAAACGAAAAACAAAAGAAAAAGAAACTAACAAAAAATTAGCGTTGGTTCGTTCCGGGAATGAAGCCATTCCTACAATAAATGTATGCAATGATACAAGCGATATTTGTTTTGTAAACATGTCATGTATATTTTACAGTTTATATATAAATGTGATACTATCGTGATGCATATGGCATCGAAGACGATTCTCGTGATACGTATCATGGTTCAGCATGGCTGGTGATACCAAGTTTTACACAGCTAACCGTGTATCATAGCTATATTTTAGTTTGTATAGTGTATTATGGGGCTGAAGTGATGAACTCGATATAGCTAAAGATATAGATCGTAAACATGTAAATTGTTTCTTTGAAAGGGAAAAAAAACTATTTGAAAATATGGGTGCACTATGTAGAGGACTTGGGGGTAGGGGACACTTCTAGCATGAATTCTACTTATTTACTTGTACATTGGGAGTGACCCTCACTCGTTTTGCAAAACTTCACACCATCATGCCTTAGAAAATTGACGCTAGAAATTAAAATTTAATATATTATTACAGTCCAATGCCGTTTACTGCTCCTTGCAAGTTGAATTTGTAAACATATTTAAAAACAAGGTTTAGAAATCTGTCGATCGGACCCGTACGGGCCTAATGCCAAAACTGGCAATCAAAAGAATCAGGCATGTAACTGAGAAGTCAGGTGTCTAAATATACGTCATATGTGACTAGATTTGTATCCCAGACTGACATATTGTAAAATTGCACTTTGTGTGAATTTATTAAAGTCAGTCATAATTAATATGAAAAGCGAGCTGCCTTGTTATTTATTAACAGCTAGTTAATTTTTACAAACGTCACCAAATGACTCACATTACAAACATTGTTCTACACGAGCAAAATATGTTCAAAAATACTGTAAACCTGATTATATGAAAGATAAACAGAGCGTCCTTTCTGTAAATTTTCATCTTCGTTGTCATGTCATGCCATGATAATCTTATGCAATTAATCTTGAAGAATGCAAGAAAGGTCACATGTGGCCCTTATTTTAAATATGCTAACATTGGTTGGAATATACAATAGAAATTGTCCTAACGGACACCTGAGATTAGGGGACAGCGTCATGTAACGGATACCTCTTTAGGTGTTTATTGCTATAATATAGTATACAGAATCACCTGCGCAAAGCAAACTTTTATGGGACCAAAACTGTTTTGTCATTTTACTGCAGTGGCCTGTTTAAAGATGTTTTATTGGTATTAAAACCGTTCGATTGGACCTAAATTAGCGAACAGTCTGCACAGGATGACTGTCTACAGATGTATTATTGGTATTAAAACTGCTCGATTGGACCTAAATTAGTGACCAGTCTGCACAGGATGACTGTCCACAGATGTATTATTGGTATTAAAGCCGCTCGATTGGACCTAAATTAGTGACCAGTCTGCACAGGATGACTGTCTAGAGATGTATTATTGGTATTAAAACCGCTCGATTGGGACCTATGTTTGTGACCAGTTTGTAACAGATGACCGTCTACAGAGGGGCCGATTTAGGGAAGTTTCAGCGTTCAGTTTTGAATATGCGGATACTTGTAAATAAAGGACATAATGATTCAGTCTTCTGAGTCTCTGTCAAAGAGAGGCTTTTTCGTATTTGTAATGGAAGAGAGTTTACATTTTGGAGCACTATGCAATATAATGGCTAGCTCGTCAGGCTTTTTTTTTTTTTTTTTTTTTTTTTTTTTAATAGCATTTTCAACACAGTGTAGGCTATATCATGCCGAGCAAATGGGAACCAAGTGCCTTTCCCAAGGACAAACCGAACCGGACTGGCCTGGGTGGGTATGGAACCCGTGGAACGGTCTACCCATTGAACTACCACGGCTCACTACTATGCAATAAAGATGACTTACTAACGGTAAAAAAAGAAAACTAAACGCATAACAAATACAAAGGATAAATCGAAACTCCATTCGCTCGCAATCAAAATATTTTTCAGAATTAATCTGTTGTTAGACACAGAGCAGAGATAGCAACGCCTACTCATTAGCAAAGCAATATCGAATAACAAAATTTACTCTTGACAATAATCTCTATATAAAGTAGTATATACTCTCAGTATATAATGGATATTTTCTTTTCCTACGGTAATAGCAAACACACACAGACACACACAGACACACACACACACACACACACACACACACACATATATATATATATATATATATATATATATATATATATATATATATACAGAGAGAGAGAGAGAGAGAGAGAGAGAGCGAGAGCGACGATACAAAGATATATTTATTTATTATATACCAGACTTGCTTCTGAATCAAAACTTAGAAGATTAAACTCGCTCTTCAGTACCCCAACTCCTTTCGAAAGTTCATCTCAATTCTCAATTTCAATCATATTCATAGTCTAGTCAAAAAGAAAAAAAAAACATTACCGATTTAAGAGAACAGTACGTTTGGGATGATGTAAACTTTTGCAATAAATTATAGTTTTAAACATTTCAAAAATATTTCACCCTATTCGAGCATAAAGCAAGACCGATTGAACGATGCAGCAACCGAAATTTTAACATTGTTGACATGGAAGTACAGGGGACATAACTTCGTGACGAATCAAATATCATCAGCTAAAAATAATTTAAATGCCTCAAAGGTAATACAGTTTCCATTTATTGCCCTAGCGCACAAAACGTTCATTTGTCTTGTTGCAAGTATAACTTCTGCAGACTCACAAAACGCTTATTTGTTTTGTTGCAATTATGACTTCTGTAGGCACACACAAGCACTTTACACATTCATAATTTTGCATGGCATGATGGGAAATTTTTATTTTCAGGTGTGAAAATATAAGCATATATTTTTCATTACTTTAAATACAAAAAGGAAAAAATATGAAAAACATTTAACCAAACCTTTTCTATATATCACACTTAAGTATGTAATAAATACTAAAATATTCATGACAAATGGGTGGAAAATGTTAAAGTTTTGGCAATTTGAATTTGTATAGCTATATAGTGACAGTCATCTTAATGTTGGAGCATATACCTGATTTGCTCCGACAAACTTTCAGCGTGCATGTGATTACATATTACCTCACAACATGCCAGCGATACTATCGTCAGCGACCAGTAGGTTAGGCTTGGACTGACACATGGCGATACGCTAATTTGTACAAGGACATAAATCAGGAGCGACCTGCTAAAGGTGCAAAACTTTCAATCTTGACCTATCGACCATGCTCTTTTTACTAAATTAGCACGTCTACTCCTATGTAATCAATTTTATTTCTTGTCAGCATTACATATTTGTACATATTGTACATTTTACGAAATTGGGTTAGAAATGTCGTAAAAATTATGAATATGTAAAGTGTGTAACGAAAAATACCTAGTTGAAGGAATTTTTTCGACAGCTCTGAACAAAATCAAGTCATGGGTCATTTCACAACTATTATTTTGAGCGCACTAAGATTTGTTTGTAGTCCACTGAAATTACAGCAACACAGAAGCTGATTTACTGTATTTGATACGTCAGTTTGGTGATTGGTACCTAGGACGTAACCTTAAGATGAAAGACCAAGAATGTGTTGGAGTATTTTAAATAAATTTAACACAAGGCATGATATGATACGTTGAAAGAAAAAATCATTTAATGGTCACTTCAAAATAGTGTTGTTGTATAAAATTATACTGACATGATTTTCGAATCAACGTTTTGCCAAAGCATCTCAGAGTGGATGTGCAAAACAGTTGTAATTAGATGAAACAATAAAGGGTTCCATCAACAACAACAACAAAAGAAAGATACAATTGTTTGGAAATGGTTTAGTCTCGTTGATCCGTCTCTCGCGTGGATACGTGTGGTATCTCATCCTTACGATGGTATGGTACAGTGCTTCATTTGGTCGCTGTTAATGATAGAAGGCGTTTCTGTCCAAATTGGAACTACAAAGACATTTCTAAATACTCTGAAGCCTATCTAGAAATACTTTATGTGATCATTCAATCCAAAAATTCTATTGTAAGTTTTAAAATTGGTATCATTCAACGTCATAAACATCATTTTTTAAACAGACTCCGACGCAGCGGGCTTGTCTCAATCAGCCAATAAAAAGTATGAATTTAATACCCAAAACATTGCGCCATCATCACAATGACGTCTTAAGTCACCTCAACTCATAAGCCAATGAAATGACTTTTACAAATGTGGGGATAGCCTCGTTCTGATCTTACTAGAAAAACTCTATTTTTTGCTGTTGTGGGGGGGGGGGGTTCTTTTCGGAGGGGGGTACCAGACCCTTGTTTGGCAAAGATCTCTCACAGCCACGAGAGGTCTGGCACAAAGAGACCAGAAATGATTGAGATTTTGTGAAATAATGCCAAAAGGAACGGGGACGTATGACATTGAAGTCACCAAAAATTAGGAGGGAACACTTTACCCGAGCACCGACTGTTGACGTGATTTTGTCGACAAACGATTAATGTATTAGTGGCAAGGCTTCGTTCACTATTGCTTGATATGGTTAAAACATGTATTGAAATATAGGAGCAATATAATTCCATTTTTTTTTTCAGGTCTAATTTCATAACAACAGATCCAGCATACATTCGTCCGAATCACGCCGGGTGACCATCGTCATGCCTGCTGGTCATTTCTTTCTATTCTGGGCTTCTTTTGTTTTGTTTTGTTTTTTCTTTTAAGCTCAGACTGGGTGATGTCATTTCATCCGCCACATTTTTCTGGCTATACTGACAGACGGTGGAAAAAATCCCACATTGATTGTTTGTCATATCTGCAAAACGTAATGTATGTAAGGGAGGATGTGTCAGTATTCGTTGACATATTCCCTTCATAAATTTCGGGCAATGACATGCTGCGTCATTCTATCCGGAAAGAAATGGTTTGGAATAATATTATTTAGAGACCGACTGGGGGAGAGGGGGGGGGGGCCTGGGATTGTTTTCCTTCAAGCTATGTGGGAAACCGTTTTTTTTTTCTTTCTTAAATGCCAATACCCTCTCCCCGCTACCTCTTCCGTCCCCCGTCACCCCCCACCTGCACCACGCAAATTAAATGGTCGGTCCCTTATTGAGTACTATTGCAGGAAAGATCTTTTCCAAAATTTGTAGAGACACTAAATTTGACTACAATTGTTACTCGCTTGTTTACATGAATTTCATTATAACTGTATTAAAATGAAAGTTTCATGGGCATGAAAATAATATTATGTTTGGATGTGTAGTAATCACGTCATATATTGACCAGTGCATCCCATTTTATATTGTTATCAACGCTTACTGCTTTTGTACCCTTACCAAAAAGTCGTGTTCTTCATCAGGAAAAGGGGTAAAATACTTTGAACTCGAAACTTGTAGATGCTATTTCAATAAAACTACTTTTAGGATTTGACCCAATACTATAAATACTTTTTTTTATCCATTATAACATTTCAAAATAACGACCCAGAGCACTCCTATTCCATGCTTGACTGGTGCGGATAGATATATGCACTGACATATGAGGTAAATAAAATATATTCCTACTGGCTGGAGGATGAAGTTTAGACCCAATGTGCCTTCTTGCATGTTGTATAAGGCGACTGATTGAGGGAACCTTTTTTGCCCTAGGATATGTCCCTTGATGATGTTCCAGCCGAGGTTTTGGACCTTTTAATAGAGCGAGGTTCATATCACGTGACTTTGTAGTATCCTTTTCCTGTCTTGATCTTTGTTTTATATGCTGGGGGAGGGATACCTAAACATACTTGGCACTGTATAGCCAGGATTGTGCTGATATAACGTTAAATCCTATACATAAATACATATTGTGTTTCCTCACTTTTTGTCGGATTAAAATGCTAGAGACAACGACCTGCAGATGAACCATCGGTTAACAAACTTGCGGGCATTTACCAAGGACGCGCGATTCTTTGAAGGCGACCGTGATTAATTGGACTACTATTTCAGACTTTGTAACAGGGGAAAACCTAGAGCACTAATATCGATCGTTGAGTTATCTGTGACAATGTATAAACACGCTCTATGACCACCTATCAGTAAATACAGAAACTGCGCGCTGCATTGGAAGTGTAAATGGCACATAGCATGAGATGCGATCGACATACTAAATGATTTGTGAGGTTTCATACACACATTAATCACACCTTGTATACATAGAACAAACGGTGCGTCATTAAATTAATCACACCTTGTATACATAGAACAAACGGTGTGTCATAAAAGGAATTACAGATGAAACAAAGTAGGAATAGGAGGCGACGTAGTGGACAAAAATTGGTCCAATCAGAAATTAGCAGTTGAAATTTCACTGTCATATGTCGCGAATTCACAATTTCACACCACAGGGGCTCGTATTGTTGCTTACAATTTACCTATCAGTCATACATGTACTATATAAAACTACAAGGGAGGACACTTCACTCCTTTCTCGCGCGACCTATTTAAGAATCGACGCTGATATTTCAAGCTACACTTCGCATAGCCTAATAAAGTTGGTACCGATATTTAGCTCAAAGTTTGACTTACTGCCACCCCTTTAAGGAATTCCAGACCATTTTCCCACGCTACCGGTCGACATGGCCATGATCGCGCCCGCTTAATATGCAGGTGCATCGCACTGAATGGAATTCTTCCCCCTTATTGGCTGACTGAAAGTCATATTATCAGTAGGCGTAGTACGTTATTTTCGGTCGACCAATGAGAGGACCGTATTCCATTCAGCTAGCTGCACTTGCATATGTTGAGTCATTTGTTTGTGTTGAAAGTTCCATTTCATATGTGGAGTTTTTAGATTTTATCTGTTGAATTACACAGCTGTGGTTCAAAGTTCCATTTCCTATGTCGGTTTTTTTTATATATTTTATTTGCTGAATTACACTCTTGAAGCTTTTTTTTCTTTCTATTTAATGTTAATCACGTCACATATATTTTTTGTAAGGCTGTCGTGAGATGACTATCTGACCCATGTTAGGTCGAAATGACTGCTCCCCCCCCCCCCACGAACTAAGCAAGGTCTCAAATGACTTTTATTATGTTTATAATTTTGTAGTATTTCATAGATGAAATCCGTATAATGAGAAACTGCTTGCATTCCAGAAAATGGATTAAGGGACTTCAGTTTAGTTTTTCGTTTGTCAGTTTATCATGCATTGTTAGTCCCAGGGTAATGCAACTTAGTAGATGCATCTCGGTAGGTACCACACATATCTATTAAAGGAATTCACTGTGATCATGTTACTACCCTTCAGTGCTTTACTAAATTTGTATTTTCGAGTCCATGTTAGTGGAAAGCGCTACATGGCAGTCACTTTTCCGACGGCGGTATCTGAGTTGTCAACAGTTACGGCTATTCTTACAGTTTCTACTTTGCATAGATTTCCTAAACCCCTTCATTGATTCTCATCATATTTAGCATGAATCATTATAAAGTTAAGAACATTCATTATATAATATGCTCGCTTGGGGTCAATATCACAGAAATATTGCGTTAAGGTATTGGTTATTTTTTTTTTTTTTTTTTTTTTAATTTGCTAATATTTTCTAAACTCCTTGATAGATTCTCATCATACTTGGACTCATAATTATGAAGCTAAGACAATTCATTCTGCGACATGCTTGCTCACCCCTATGACCTTGGAGACTTTATCACAGTCATATAAAGTTAACAATAAGGTTTTGGTTTTCATTTGCTCATATTTCCTAAACACCTTCATAGATTTGTTCATACTTAGAATGAGTCTTTACGAAGCTAAGACCATCCATTTGGTGACATGCACATTTACCCTTTGACCTTAGGGTCATGGTCACAGTCATAGAAAATTTATGGTAATATGTTTGTTAAATTTTTGTTGTTGTTGTTGTTGTTGTTTGTTTGTTTGTTTGTATTTCCTACATCCCTGCATGGGGTTTCTTCACACTCGGGGTTAATCATTATGAAGCTAGGACCATTGTGCGAAACGCACTCTCACCCCTTTGATCTTTTCATATAGAAAATTTGCATTAAGGTTTTGGTTAAAGTTTTATATTTGCTTATATTTCCTAAACACCTTAATGGATTTTGTTCATACATTGAATAAATCATCATGAAGGTAAGACAATTCATTCTGCAATATGCTCGCGCAAACTTCTGACATTGGGGTCAAGGTCACACGTTTTATATCGATGTATTGATTGTGGGTCCAACATACAGGCCCTGACCTTCTTATGTTTAGTTAAGTTTCTCAATGATTATATGCATCTTACCTGTTGTTTAGATATTTAGATATGTCTTGGCGTGTGCGACACACTATTACCAAATATTACCTTTTTCTGAAATGCTGTAGCAAAGTTGTGACAAATAAATCAGTGCGATACAATTGTGCACAAGAGTGTGCCATGAGCGGCACATCTCTGTCTTACTTGAGTAACATTTGCACCCGGCTATGTTAGGATGGCGCCGCTGAATATGTTTCTTTGACCCACCGTTTTTACGTTCTGACAGGCCTTTTTCCCAACAATTTGCTCGTTTTTTAGTTGCAAAATGACCTTTTCATTTCTCGCCCACGTAAACAGTCGCTTATGTACTCAGTTCAAAATTTTTGTTTGTTTTTTAATCGTAAAGCAGTGATATACCTGTACCCAAAGCTTAGTTTATTCATTATGTAGCACTTACCCGCTGATTAATACCACGTGGTGATGCATAAAGGAGGTATTTATTGGAACTGACTTCTATCTAGAATGCTGTTGAGTAGATATGATTAAAGGGATTATCTTTCCAATCTGGAATTGTCTTTGCAACCAATGAACTACACATGAAACACTGGATTTTTCGAATTCTACAAGTTAACTACTGTCCTTGCAGATTTCCTCATCTTACAACAACAATAACAACAACAACAACAACAACAACAACGACGCTAATAACAATAATGCAAAAACTGAACTTATTCAATCACTTAAATTTTTTATTGGTTCTTGATTCTTTTGGTGATAAAATTAACTCTGCAAGAAATAAAAGAGGAAGCTTAAAAAACTGTAGCTGGTTGAAAGTGTCAACATTATGGAAACGAATGGAAGAAATGTTCTTTCCTTAAACACTTGAGGAAGATGGTAGTAATTAAGTGTGCATAAATCTTGTAATATATACTTGTGTTCGGATTATAACCAATATTCGGTATATCATAATGTCTAGAAAACACGCGGCTATTATCTTACCTTCACATTATGGACAACAAAGAAGTTTCCTTGAAATAAATATGCAGTTAAATGCATGGATGACAGACAATATCAACACAAACATATTATTATACACATGAAATTGGAATTCTCAATATACAACATTGAAACTTAAACCACATCTGTGTAATGCAACAAATACAATCTAAAAACTCGACTTAGGAAATGAAACTTGCAACACAGACAGTTTGATTCAACGTGTGAAATTGGAGTTCCCGACATACGACATAGAAATTTCAACCACCGCTGTGTAATTCAACAAATCTAAAAACTCAACATATGAAATAGAACTTTCAACACCAATACTTTTATTCAACATATGAAACTGGAGTTCTCAACATATAACATTAAAATTGTAGCTGCTATTTCCTCACTGGACCAACTTTAGTCCGCTATGGCGCCTCATACAGAAACAAACTTTGGCCGATTAGTTAAAACTAGGCTGGGAAAACAAGCGATACACGGGAAATAAAAAGTATTTCCAAATACGTGTAATGGGTTAGAATGTTGATGTTAAAGGGCGGAGAAGTAACTACAACGACAACGACAACGAGAGAGTGTCTGACACATGATTTATGACAACCTTGAACACCGAAATGAGTTTTCCAGCTAGGCTGTCAAGCATATGATTCATTACAACCTTGAATACCAAAATGATATTTTCAGTCAGATTGTCTACAACAATGCTCCTATTCAGGCTGTCCTTTAACATTTACAATTTAGAAACTTATAAAATGAATCAGTTATCAAGACTAATATTCATACTTTAGAAAAGTACCAAGAAAGGACGCATATGATATTGCATGAAACAGAGCTGTTATTGTGTTTCCCATCCACGAAATCAATTCAAATTAAAGATTTTCTCTTCTTTCACGCTTATAATTGGTGAAAATTTTTAAAGTCTTTTCTACGAATGAACAAAAAATTTTTTTTAGGTCAGAGCTCATTCCCTATCAAAAACAGGCAACTTGCCGAAACCAAGAGGTAGCGGCATAGGGTAATCGCTTTAAACAGAGGTTACCAAAGTTAAGCTACATTATATCGAACTCTACCAGCCTGATATCAATAAGTAGAATATTTATCTTCTCATTCACATAAAAATTAACGCGTATTTCGTATCTTTAAAAAGCCAAAGCACGAGCCCAGTCTGATTCCAATCGAGATCGACTTATCAATGAAACAGGGCGGGAAAAGGTAAGAGGAAAATCGGACTACAAAAGTACATGTATGCCGCGTCTGGATAGATGTACCTTCTGTTATGGTGATTGCAAATGTGAATACACCCATCAAATGTAATGACTGTATATACAAAAGTATATGTGATCACAATGACGGACTTTTCCCGATAGTTAATAATACCCTCCAAAGACAAGATACCATTTATCGATAATTCAGTAGGATTGATCAGCGGTCACTTTGAATTTCGCACATGCGATAGGATACAGTGCAGTCTGATGTATATACACACCTAAGAGTTTATGGCGTACTTTACCAAAGTAATTGTGGTTGTTGAATAAATCTAAATACAGTATATTTTAAAATTGTTTTGCACGCTTATGGCCCCTAAATTCAGCTGCTAACATTAAAAATATAAATTTCGACATATCAATTTTTAGTGCCTCCCACCACTTGTATAGTCAAGCCTATACTGTGGCGGCCCATGCACTATAAAATCAATGTCTGACTTGAGACGGCGAAGGAGCAGATAAGATGAATTGTTTGAAGCAAATTATTGGTCTTTTCTATTTAGATCAAGCAAAATCGTTTTCAAAATTACGCATGCAGAAAAAGCGGAAAATTGACATGATATCATTGATAAAGATAAAAAATAAATCCTTGTCGGTACCTTGTCCTCTTTACATCGTGGGTGCCGGATAAACCATTCTCCTATTGAAGTCAACCTTTCATTTCCATCAACTAACGTAGACAGTACAATATTGTCGATCACACTGTTCCATTTCACTTGCTGGGTACACCATTCTCCTATTAGCGCGAACCGTTGTCGTACGAAGATGAGAACACAGTCTAAAAAGGAAGTGCTCATTTGCTTCAAGAAATAGAAACAGCCCATAAAATACGCTCTAGCGTCCAATTTTAACATTGTTACTTGAGAAAAATACAAAGAGAGGACGCGAGGGAAGTACTGTATGAAACAGTTTTTACTGTGTTTCCCATTTATGAAATCGATCAAATTAAAGATTGTTCTCTTCTTTCACGCTTATGATTGGATACATATTTGAAAATTTGTGCTATGATTTGGGTTTTTTGTGTGGGTTAAACGCCAATTTTCAGCACAATATAGGCTATACATGGCGGCCAGTATATTTGGTGGACGAAGAGCCTGGGAAGAACCACCGACCCACGGGAAGCTACTGGCAAGCTTTCTCACATGTCCACGTTGGCCCAGCCGAGACTCGAACCCTCGCGGACAGAGGTGAGCGCCTTAGACCACAGAAAATTCTGTAAAATATTACCTCCTGCCTCATCCGCGCTAGCCAACGGTCGTCAATCCACATCAACGTCGATGTGGAACGATGTGGATCGATGGCCCTGAGCTGGAGGTGATGTTTCTGACTGTGGTGATTTTAAAAGGGAACACACCCAATAAATGTAATGACTGCATATACAACAGTGTATGTGCTCACTTGACTTTGAAAAGTAGGTCAATGTGACCTACTTTTGCCGATAATAGAACTTTCCAAGTAGAACGTACTCTACAGTGATAACTCAATAGGATTGATCAGCAGTTGGATTTTCGCACATACGATACAATGCTGTCCAATATATATATATACGTACCTGAAAGTGTCTGGCGTACTTTGTCTAAGCAATTATGACTGCTAGATACATCTAACAACGATATGTTTGAAAAGTCTATAGCGCCTAGTTTTAGCTGCTAACAATAACAAGGAGAATTTTAACAAATCTGTTTTCACTCGACTCCCGCCCCCAAACCACCCCACCCCAATAAAATCTGATGTATTTGCGCAGACGCTATAATTTCCATGTCTGACTTAACAAAGATGTCCAAGGAGCGGATAAAGTCAATGTATTTGAACAAATGTGTTATTTTCTTTTTAGATCATGCATTTTGTTTTAAAACCGCTGTCTTGCAAGATTCCGCCCCCCCCCTCCCGTAACTATGTATGAACAGAAAAGGGCATGCTATCATAGATACAAATAGATTTTTGTTGTGTACACTGTTTTCTTTACAACGTACGTGCCGGGTGCACCATTCTCCTATAATAGTCATACTTCCTCTTGCTTAATATTGTTTGGCGCACAGCTCTATTTACATCGTGACATTCTGCACCATCGTCGCTAAGTAAGCGACTCTGCTATCTGGCGATTTACTATCCAATTTTGGATATTATCCCTACGCTGACAACTTGTGGGTCATGTATGTAAGCTAAGAGTCTAACAAAATAGTTCCAAACACATAGCCCCTTTACTATGTTTTGTTGTGGTGACTTGCTAAGGTCAATCTAATATATATATATATATATATATATATATATATATATATATATATATATATATATATATATATATATATATATATATATATCGATTGTAATTTTAACTGACTAAAATACTTCATAAAAAAGTGTGTTAGCATATATTTGTTTATAACGTAAAGTTGCCCATGCTAATTGGAGCACTTCCGCCGTCAAATCTTCAGTCTTGGAGGTGCGCAGTTTGTGCAAGTTGTCAAGCTCTTCAGTTCGGAGGTAACTAAATCTTGCATGAAGTCTGCAATCCCATAATGCCTAAATAGACATGATCGGTTTTGAAAAGCACCAGAACTTATGAAGTTTGACATTGTGCGTGCCTGGTACACCATGCTCCTATTATGGCAAACCTTTCATGTATTAAGCTGAGAAAGACAGCCCAACAAGGAAGACTCTTCAAGAAATAAAAACAACCTCAAAATACCCGTATGTAACAACTCCACCCCCCCCCAAAAAAAAAAAAAAAAAAAAAAAATCTAATACAACGAACGGTCCAGCGTCCAATAAGAACATGAAAGGAAAAAGCGACGCAATTTACAGCCGTCCTTCTATTGCCCTGATTGGAAAATATGGAAAAGTTTAAAAGAAGGTACTCTGGGCTCCGATGCAAGTGCTTTGCGCGTAAAAAGAAAATCGTTTAAAATGGTAAAATTTTGTTTCGACATAAGTTCCTATGCTTTGACCTATCGATGCTGACTTTTAATGTGGAGAGACTTTCAAAGAACAAGCAATTCCTGTAATAGTTTAGTTAAAACTTCGTTACTATAATATTGTTTAAGCAAATACAATATGCCAATACATTATGGAAGCACTCAAACACAAACTTTTTTTCTCCAAATGAATAGATGACTTTTTTGTTGTTTACAGAGTCCTATAATAATAATAATAATAATAATAATAATAATAATAAGAAGAAGAAGAAGAAGAAGAAGAAGAATACGCCAATATTACGGCATGGTCATCAAAATGTATATACCGTCGAGTAAAACAGTCATTGATATAAAATGACTGATGCACATTAATATAACTCGTACAATACACTTTCTATATGGCATTCATGGTTGCTATATTAAAGAAGGCTGACTTTCTAGATCAGGGGTCTCCAAACTAAGGCCCGCAGGCTTCGATTTGTCAGGCCCGCAAAGTGTTGTACTTTTTAAAAACGATTTTGCATATATTTAAAGTTTTCACAGTCGCTTCAGCCCGCAAACCCCCTTCAAAAATCTAACATGGCCCTCGTCTTATAAAGTTTGGAGACCCCTGTTCTAGATGTATTTGTATTCCATTTACACATGGTTTCCCTTTGCTAAGCACACCAGAAACTGATGAATCGCCGACTCCGTTCACCAGTCAGTCAAACATCAATATATTGCAAATACCAAAATGCTCGCTTACCAGGACTATAACTGGCTGGGTGTGAGTCATTGTCTGACTGCGACTTTAATTAATAGTCCCATCATTAACCCTCGTTTGCATTTTAAAAAACTTTAATATTCGGACCAAAAAAGTGTACAATTGTATAGACTTATTTCTTCTGATAAGCTTGAGCAGAATCCAATCATTACTTTGGGAGCAATAAAAGTTGAACGTTACTGTATATTTCCTACTGACATTTTGGTATACTTTGTGGGACATTGTCAGTTTTGCTCCCATATATTTACCTGTGTTATGTAATACTGTGCAATAAGTCACTGATTGCAACAGCTGGTGACAATGCAATTGGTCACAGGTAAAGAGAGAACTAAAGTGCTAAGTAAGGGTGATTGGCAATGTGAAACTATTAATAATTGTTGTATAACATGAATATTAATTAGTAGGCGTGGTTATCTCAGCTCCGCGAGATGTTGCTTCTGCTGACACTGAAAAGAAATTAAACTCTATTTAAGTTTTAACTCGGTAATAAACTTTCCTACACAATAAGCCAAGGATTAAATTATAAATTACTCGTATAAGCGATTTGCCCACGAGTTTTATTGATAAAACAGGCGTTCTGAGATCGAAACTGTCCACATCTACCTTTCAATTTCAATGTAAATACCTCTCCGCAGTTGATATACAGTGACGGATTTATTATTTAGCCGCCCCTAGGCACTGTCAGAGTTGCGCCCCGTCCACCTCCCCCTCCCCACTCCCCCCCCCCAAAAAAAAAGAAAACAAAGCCTTAAAACCAGAGCTGGTAAAGACCTTTACCTCTTTAAATAATGGCAGAATTTAACTATAGCTTTTTCTTTTTCTCTTTTTTATACAAAATAAATAACAATTTAACAAAAACAGATTTTCATACTTTAAATCTGCCCCACACCACCCCGAATTTTGCCGCCCTTTAAGTTCGTAGTTACCTAAACTAGAATAACTGAAATCCCCAAACATTGCAGAACGTTAGTAATTTAACCCATTGATAAGAAATTAATATCTTTGAAGCAACTTACATGTCATAAAATTTAAATTTTTTTGTTGATATATTAAATGTTGGTCTCTTGTTGTACCAATATAGCGACTTTCCATCTCAGAATGCTTGATACATATTTTAAAACTCATGGGTAAATCGCTGCTTATAAGAGTAATTTATAATTTAATCCTTGGTTTACTTTGTAGGGAATTTTCTTACCGAGGTAAATTTCAAGTAGAGTCGACCTTGTTTTCAGTGTCAGAAGAATCAGCCTCTGTCCGAGCTGAGAAAACCACGCCTACTAATTAATATTCATTTTATACAGCAATCTTGTTTTACATATTCATACCAGACAGCATGCTTGAATGCCAAAAGAAAGACAACGATCGCATGATCTCTTAAGTGAAGGTTTTATAACTAGTTTAAACAAATGAAAACCTTAAGAATCAAGAAATGCCAAGTATGTATGTATGTATGTATGTATGTATGTATGTATGTATGTATGTATGTATGTATGTATGTATGTATGTATGTATGTATGTATGTATGTATGTATGTATGTATGTATGTATGCAAATTGATATGCAAATAGATACATTAACTAGAGAGTGCAGGCGGTTTTCTCGAAATAAAGTCTGTATATTGGTACCATTTACATATTCGAAAAGGTCAAACATAAGTTCGGTCCGGACCTAATTAGATATGTAAACGCATTTGTTCCAGACCAATTAATTTGGTCCGCACTATCCCGCGACCAGCACAAGGGATAGTGCAGAAAATTTTATCTGAACCTAATTTTATTTTGAAACTGCTGGCTGCAGTAAATGTGTAGATGTTTTATTTTCATCATAGTTTGGTCGCTAAAATTAGGTTCCGTATGCACGTCAATTTGGTACAGGCATTCGTTCGTAGCAGACATACCCGCATGTCGACCCAGTAATTAATTCTCATCTAAGTACACAGTACAAAGGTTAGAGAATACCACCGACTTCTCAGCATCATTTTTCGTGATGTGTGCATGGTCGAGATGGTATATGTGTTGGTGCTTACAGGCAAGGCGATGGGTGCCGTAACCCACGGATCTGAGTTCGAATCTCCGTAGAGTACGAATTAAAATTCTCTAACCCGTATGATAATATTATTTATTCGTATTTTAAAATGTTGTTAATGTTATCAATCATTCTCCTGTAGAATCCATAGATAGCAATTTCCGCTCTGCTTTTATGTATATTTGTAATTCTCTCTCTCTCTCTCTCTCTCTCTCTCTCTCTCTCTCTCTCTCTCTCTCTCTCTCTCTATATATATATATATATATATATATATATATATTTTTATATTTATATATATATATATATATATATATATATATATATATATATATATATATATATATATATATATACAATGTCTTTTTATGAATTGATGTGTTCTTCAACCTCTTCTACTTACAAAGCCAAAACTGTGAGAATGTGAGAAGTACATTGACGCCCGAATAATTGCAAAAATATGCAGATGCTCGACAACTTGTGAATGAATCAGCCTTAAAGGTCAGCTTCGGTATAGTCTGCGTTTATTCAAACGATATGCAATTAATCTGCAACGCGTGCCCCCCTCCCAAGCTTGAAATAATGTTATCAGTGAGAAGAAATAAATAAAACTTGACATCTTTCTCTTCCCTTAAATATTCATTTTGTTCAATAGATATTTCATATATCTACCAAATGAAGCACTCTTTCATGTATCGACCAAATGAACCACTGTTTCATGTATCGACCAAATTAACCGCTCTTTTTCATTTTTATTATGATCCTACCTCATTTTCTTAAGTTCCACTCTTTCGAAGTGTATTGAAGACGGAGAAAGATTTCGAACATATTATACCTTTGTTTACATTGCCTCGGAATTTATGTCTGCCCTCTTGCATGCGTTTGCATCTTGTTCTTTGCACAGAAACAAACAAAGTATCAACATCTTCATTAGCTAGTGACTGAATATATGTAATATTCATAAATTTTTATTGTAAATGCCGCATCGAAAGAAGAGTCATCAGTTATTATTGCCAGCTTTGACTAAAGTTGGAGTGCGTGCATCCCTACCACTCCCTTACCTTATTAAAAAGTCATGACGCTAAAGAGTAATAGAATCTATGCTGAGGCTGACACTAAATAAGGAAATCCCAGCCTTGGAGTTACATTTTTTGTCTTTGTTATACGACAACATTTTTTTAACTCTAAGACTGTGATTTCCTTGCCTCGCAAAAGATAATTAATGTAACCCGAGACTGCGAAATCCTTGCGTCGAAAAATAGAAATAATGTAACTCCAAGACCGGGATTTCCCGGCATTAAAAAGTAAGTACTGTAACTGAGGCTAGGATTTCCTTGCATTGCTAAAGCCATTATTGTAACCCGAGATCGGGATTTCCTTACTTCAGTGCCATCGCCTACACTGATTTTTGTGCTCACCTATTTATCATGTTATTGTATGTATTATTCATATAGTATAAATTTATTTTAATTCCAACAAAGGGTGCATTTAATTCTTGATATACAATCAGTGCTGGATTACCCAGTTGGCAGACTAAGCGCGTGCTTAGGGCACCAGCAAAGCAGGGTCACCAAAAATGAGAAATTACGATTTAGTATTGTTTTACTTTGAATTACATATTGGGGGGGGGGGGGGGGGCATAACCTTTTCACTGCTTAAGGCCTCTAAAGGTCTTAATCCGGCCCTGTATACAATCGACATCATATTCATCTCAAGCTTTAGGTTGTCAGTTACATGTATTATTACACAACCCGGAAATCGCTAGCACGTGCTTGTAACAAGGAGACTAATACAATCCACGCGAGATATGCAAGAGAAAAGTAAAACCTGGAAGTTTTTTTTTCATCTGTGTGAAACATATGGTAGACATGTTAGAAGCTATATTTGTCTTGTTTAATGTTATATATGGAAGTTTTTCATAGAAAATATTAAAATTGTTTTTATCCAAAATATTTTAATTGTTTATTGTAGCATTAACAAAGTCAGTCAATATTACCATTGGCTTTAGATGTAAAGAACATTTTTGTTGGTTTTATGATTGTAAAGATGATGACGGCCTACTATTACGACGATGACGATGATAGTTATAATAATAATAATAATAATAATAATAATAATAATAATAATAATAATAATAATAATAATAATAATAATAATAACAAAAACAACAACAACAACAACAATAATAATAATAATAATAATAATAAGCATAATAATAATAATAATAATAATAATGAATAGTACTAGTAGTAATAGTAGTAGTAGTGGATTTAGAAAATGGTGGAATTGCGTATGAGACACTTCTTGCATTGTATTTCTATTTTATGTTTAATCTTAAACTCAACCGACTTAAATATTACGGGTTTTTTCGTTGCATTTTCTGCATTTAGTTTTCATAACCAGTTGGGTCAACACCTCCGTTGAGTGACGCTTTTGTAAACTGTTGTGTCTAAATCGTATCGAATGGATGACCAGGCACTAAATGGATTTATGCAGATATCCAAACATAACTTACAGGTGTCTTATTTAAATTTATGCAACTTTAGCGAAATTAAACCACGTCAGCATGACATTAGTTTCTTGGACAGATCTTTCCAAATATCAGATGCCCAGACCTATCATCAATTTTATCCAATGGCGGAACCCTAGATCATTCGTTAGGTGCAAGGCATTTACACATTACATGGTACAAGTCTTTATCACTTGGTTGAATGTGTACCAACTTCCGGCACGATCTGATATATATATATATATATATATATATATATATATATATATATATATATATATATATATGGTATTATCCTATTTTACATCATTTTGACATGACATTATAATAATATTTTGTATATTTGACTACTGACGCGAATGAGATATATCAAGTATGTATTATTATTAATGACTGCTAAAGGTATCGTGTCGAGCATAAAGTGATGTCTTTGTCATCATTATCTCAATTTTCAATCTCTGCCACAACAAAGCCATCAGAATCGCTTTTCTTGCTCTGACGATGATATATATAAGGCTGATAATGTTACCGTACTTGCTCGTAGATAACACCCGCCCATCTGCGAACAGCTTCGAGCCAGAACTGCCTGCGCATTATGCAAGATTATATGTATACACTGTTCGCAGTTTGCGTTGAATACGGTAACTTATAATAATTTGTCAGTACGGCCCCCATGGCTCCTCGAATGTCATGCCGATCGTTAGATGGCTAATATCATCTTTAAAACTTAATCTGCATGAGGTGAAATTTGGAAATTTTGTTCCAATCAAGTATCTTAAATACCATGGGTTCACTTATATGAGTACTGATTTTTGTTAATTTCCTGGTTGCCACAGACCATATGTGAAGCAACATACAAATTGCTTATAAGTAACATGCCAACAGTCAGTTTATGCAACTTTAAGCAACATGCTTGAAAATGGCCGAATTTCTATTTATAGCATTAGGATTTGCCTAATCTACCACTTGCTCGATACTTCGAAGGACTTTGGTTTCGTGTTTTACGGTACACCAAGTAGGTTATTTAGTGCCGATGCCATTAGAGCAGGGGTGTGCAACATACGTCCCGTGGGCCGCATGCGGCCCGTCGACACAATTTTTGCAGCCCGTGTCCTTACTTTATGCATGTGTATTTATGCTTTTATTATAGATACAAAACTTTCACAGTACAGTCCACTTATTTCCGATCAAGGTCGATCCTGTCCCATGTAAACGTTTGAGTTGTGCACCCCTGAATAAGAGTACAGTGCCTTGCTCAAGTAAGCACCACTATAGCTAAACTGGGCTGATCCGATGGTATGATTCAAATCCACTCTCTTTCAGTCACGAGTCCGGCACTCTAACCACTGAGCTACAGTGGCTCCTGCCTCCATTTGTCGCCTCGTATGACATGCAGGAAGGTGCATTGAACAACATTATATTTTCTACCAACAATATGCGAAATTCGTTCATGAAAAGATTTAAACGTGTCAAATCGGTCAGTTTGTAGGAACCAGATAAAAGAACACTTAATTATCAATGTCCGATTTTCTGTCGATAAAATGGATATTGTCCAATGATTTACCCAAGTCTGACCCATTGAAGAAAGTCATTGTCACACTTGATTGCAGGAAACACAGGTACAATTAGGGTTCTTGCACTCAATCTACATTTAATACCTATCAGCTTTTTCAAATCCTGCAAGGTATTATCTTTTCTTACTTTTCTGACGTGAACTCAAATAAGAAGTTTTTTGATGATGTACCATCAGAGAAAATCTTGTACTTTTTACAGGTATGCCGTTTAACAATACAAATTTTGACAACGTATTTGAAGGATTTTATATGTTACTTCTGTCTTTTATTTTATATATGTTTCTGTTTGTTTGCTTTTTTGTTTTTGTTTTTGTTATCTTTATTTTATCTTGAAGGACTACATGTTTACGTTTATTTGGAAGGGATTTTTCTTTTCCTAAAGTTTTTGCAATTTTTTATATTTACATTTTTAGAACTTGGCTTTTGCTCGGCACGTTATTGCCTGGATTGTGTTGATGTGCCGTTAAACCGCATGCATACATACATACATACATACATACATACATACATACATACAGACAGACAGACAGACAGACAGACAGGCATGCATGCATGCATGCATACATACATACATACATACATACATACATACATACATACATACATACATACATACATACATACATACATACGTACGTACATACATACATCATGCATGCATGCATGTATGCATTCATACATACATACATACATACATACATACATACATACATACATACATACATATATACATACATACTTCTTATTTGAAGTTCCCATTAAATGTCGACAAGAGGTCTTTCATCAATGCCGTTCTTGATGTATATAAACTTCTGACACTTAAGATACGTTATGCTCAAACACACTCTGAAGTACATATATATCCTGTCAGAATACGAACTGACTAAAAGTTTGAAAATATTTACAATCCGATGGTTAAATCATCATCGCAAGCCACGGGTGAGAATCCAGTGAATGAGCCAATCGAAATTTCTCTTCCAAACACACTTTTAATTAATCGATACAAGGACACTTTAGTTGATGTATACTTGTTTGTTTAGTTATGTAGTTGATGACTTTTATGCTTATTCATCAGAAACGCGGAAATCTTGTCTCAGATTTTTGCCCGTGGCTTGCGACGATGTGGTTAAATGTACTTTTTAACAAATCGCGATTAAATCTTAGTGAAAACTTATTTGCAATCTATAAACTTCACGCTGAAATCAAGAAGTTAAATAATTCCCATAATGTATAATTTTACGGTACAACGACTGATTTATAATAAATGCAAAATACAAATAGGAAAAGAGGAGCCGCTATGTCTCAGAAGTTAGCATAACGGACTCGCGAACGGAATGATGCGGGTTCGAATCTTACCACCAGATTAGATGGTTGGCTACCGAGGTGTGTCCCAAGGCAAACACTTTACTTTAATTGCCTATGCACTAAGTAACCTTCATGAGTTGCTGTGCCGTAAAAAATAGGAACAGGTGTCTAGTTGCGAAACATATGGAATGTGTTCAAGACGAAGATGAAAACCTGATCAAACAACACCAAACTGTGGAAATGTACTATTCACACAAGACTAGTGTTGTAACCTCATTGATCTCTTCCTTGACCCATTCAAAGAAGACACAATGGTCTAACATAATTGACAGTTTCTACATGTTTTTTGTCACTCCTTAATGTAATGCAAATTGAAAACAAACAAGGTATTGTTCCCTTTCACTAGATGCTAACACTCCTGTCATAAACTTCAATTTATGTCATTCGTTTTGGGCCAGTCCATGCTACGGCCAGCAATGCGAACCTTCATACAGGTAGTTCACCATACTTGGCTCCAAGGCAGGAACGGAAGTATCTGGTCATTAGTCCCCTAGAATATCAGGCTTTTAGTTGCAGAACATGTAGATATAAATCCTGGCCCATGTACTGCACATGTCTAACATCCTTTGATGCCTATATATACACATTAACAAAACTGAAAAAGGTTTTGCTAAGGTCAGAAAAGAAGTACATAAGTGTTTGAATCTGCACGTTTCAAATCTCTTCTATTTTGTATCAGATATTATTGTGTATGAACAAGTTAAACCATCAGTGAGTGCTACGGACTTGTCTCAACGATCTAAAATCCTGTAATTGAAGTTTTCTATGCACAGATAAGCATAGAAAATCTGCGACATGTTCAAGCATAAAAGTGGGTGCTATTTCTCAGGCCATCTTTAATAATTTAGTTAACTACTATATAACGATTGAAATATTAACCAAACGAGCTTTTAGAAAGTAAAAGTGTAAAAGTTTGAATTTTGGTGAAACAGAAGTAGAGTTTCAGTATTGCAGATGTTATTTACAACAAAGAAGTCGTATATAGCTAATAGTATTGAAACTTCAATGAGTTGCAAATAGACGAGCCAAATGTTTTCAGTTTCGGAGTGAAAGACCAAGATTGCGAGAAACAGTTGTTTCAAAAAAATAAACGCATATAATTCAATAACGACTGCTCGACTTTGTTTCTAATTTCATAAGCATATTATTTTAAAACATCAACATACCAACAAGGTACATCTATCTTTAGTTTGTACAATGTATACCATCCAGAGGTGAAGTGGAATTATTTGGATAAAAATCCATTTGAACTCCTAAGTGTAAGGGAAGTGTTGAATAAACATTTCCCATCAAGAAACAGATGCTCTATCGAGCGTAATTAATTAGTTACTGTCGCTGGAGGTAATTATAAGTCAAGAATGATAAAAACGTACATCCTCGCGATAAATATCGTCTGCAAGATGAAATACGAAAATGTCCCTAAATTTACCTTTAAAATGAGTCACGTCATAAACAAATGTTAAACAGGACTTACCAAGCGAAGAATAGTTCACGTAAAATTCCTTCTTTTATCACCGTTACTTTCTCGACAGTAAAATTATTCCTTGCAACACAGACACATGTCTTTCTCCGTTGGTGAGCTCTAGCCGAATGCGACTGTCAAACTCGCTCGGGACAGCTCGGGAAAGGTCGCGAAACGGAGATAGCCGAAGCTGTACGTCAACCGATCTGTCATGTTTTTGACACATCTTGCACGTTTGATGGGTAAGCGATTTATTACGATATTATATCACCCAAACCTTGATGTTTGACTATTAACACGTTGTATCTATTTATAATGTTTAAACCGGCAAAAATACGTATGTGAAGCATTCGACTTAAGAAAGGACTCTATTACAGTTTCTATTTGTTTGAAATATGTCATATTGCAAATTCACTGCAAGAACCTACTCTCATTCTTTGAGAAAGCTGCGGTAGCTCAGTTGGTTGAGTGTAGGACTCGTAATCCAAGAAGGGTCGCGGGTTCTATACCCCGTACAGGCCAGCACGGGTCCGCGGACTCGGTGTGTCCTTGGGAAAGGCACTTAGCTCCCATTTCCTCAGCATCATATAGCCAATAATGTGTTAAAAGGGCCGTAAAAATCAACATAGACAAAACAGAACTCATTCTTTGTTAAGTTCGACCTCACATAATATTTCATACATGGAACATAGTGTAGGAGTACTCATATATACATTCCATATACGATTATGTTGCTTGAATTTGGATGCATCAAGTGTTATATAGTTGTATATTTTTCATATATATCTGTATTTGTTTCATAATTTTCTTCATACTTATGTAAGAGAAACTATATAATTCAAGTCCGAATAAAGTTTATGCCCTTGTATGTTCTGTTCCATTTATCTTTATATCTATCTACTTCTGTAAGACTGTCTAAAGATATTTCCATCCATTCATATGTCCACCTATCAGTCTATTTACCTTTCTATCTGTTTGTCTGATTTTCCTGTCTACACGACTGTTTATCATCCGGACATACAAAATGACGGACAGATATATATTAGACACAAAAATGGCGTAATGCCCCTGTAACATCACCAGGAATGTCATTGAAAGTCATAAGAAATATTATGGAAACACGCATTAACATTGCCATCTATTACCATTGCTAGCTACATATATGTAAGTCCATCAATAAGTATGTCTATCCATTGATCCATCCACATACCATTCTATTTATCTTTCTATTTCTTTGCTCTTCCTGATGACTGTTTATCATAAAGACAGTAAAAAGATGGACACACTTATAAACAGACATACAAATGGCGTAATGACCAAATAACAGGAAGTTTAACCCTTCCAAACAAATATAAACATGCAGTACAAAAAGATAACATGAAAAGTAAAGATGTTAAAATTCTGTTTAAGGTATATTGATAAAGGTAAAAGATCTCTCTCTCTCTCTCTCTCTCTCTCTCTCTCTCTCTCTCTCTCTCTCTCTCTCTCTCTCTCTCTCTCTTCCAAGCACCTTTTTTCATATATAGAATACATATACTTTCGTAATGAATGTTGAACAAAACAAAATATTATAAGAAAAAGGCCGTTATTTACAAATCGAAATCACCAATAAAATATGATGTAACAGCAATTCAGATTTATTCAAAGGTGACGTTCATTTTGTGTTCATTGAATATTTATTATTTGATTTCTATTGAATATTCGTTAGTTCTTGTGTTGCGTTGTTTGTAGTGTTTCGTTTTGTCCATCAGCTGAATGCCAAACAACAAAAAAGGCACCCATCTGAGCAACGCGAATAAACTATTTAGTGGTCATCAAGATATACTCAACATGCATTTAGATGTAATTTAACTTTGTTTCTTCTGTATATTTACGCATTAATTAATTCCATTAGTGTCAGTTTGGACGTAAGGTACAGAGATGCACTACCACAAAGTGAAAATAATGTTGTGATTGTAAAATACACATTCCCCTGATTCCCTATTTTTGCACCCCAACCCCAACTCCTACCCCCACCCCAACAAAACGCCCCCAAAAAACAGCACAAGTTGTTAAGGTTTCTGATGGTAAGGTATTCCAGTAGTTTAAAAGCTATGACCATGGGGAGAATTCCATGGGTGGGAATGGGTTGTTTAGGATAGATCCCGGGGCCAATGTCGGTTTCAGATCTGAATGTATTTATGTGCCGTGTAAGAATATGTGTGTTTACAGAGTGGGGAGCTCTATAGTTTCCAAGTTCTGACCCTGAGGGCCAGACTGTAATAAAAAAAAAATACTCTCACTCAATTGAATAAAATGTAACCCTTAAAGAGGATTTATTTCTTCGCTCAAATGGTTTATTGTTTTGCTGGAATGTCCCGCGACGACCCAATCACCTTACACGAGCTCTCAGTCTGGAAATACATTATATCGGTATCTTGAAATATTATCATACGAGAATCGAATAGATGGTTGAGCGAACAGTCTCGTGTGCTATGTCACCTTTTTTGTCATCCCAGGGTACTCGGCTCTTTCCTAACACATATTGATGAACTATCTGGAAAAGAAATATTTTCAGCCCTGCACATTTAATTCCCTTCGTATGAATCTGATTACAGCCGATATGCAATCGACATACCAAAAGCAATGAAAATTGTGATGAATCAGCTGGTTTAGTTCATGCACCCAAAATGCATCATTACAATCATCATACTTCATCTTTGTCATTAACTGCGCTTGTCATCTTAAAACTTCATTACCACAATTTTATGCAGACAATACGTTTTGAAAAGATTAAAGTCCTTAATATGTAAATTTACTTCTTAATTTGTGGAAAAGTAATTTATCAAGTTTTTGATGTGAATATTATTTTCTCTTTCGTGCTCTTTTTTATAGCTTAGTTTAAACTTATTTTAATAAATTAAATCAACCTCAATGGGATTGGACAAAAGTGTGTTTTCTTTCAGCACAATCCACAGATACATCTTAAGAGAATTTTTTTTAAAAATTATTGATAAATGAAGGTGACAGGCATTTAGGTATTTATACATTTTAACATTGTACGATGTAAACCTAACACACTTATATTTAAATGTTAAAAGTAACAAAATGAAAAATATAAAAACTATTTTTTTTTTTAAAACTTGAACTGACTTTTATCAACCCACAATTCCAATCTACTGATCTTGAACAATGGACAAAAATTATTAAACTATATATTTAATTTTTATTACCCTCCAAATTTAAAAAACAACAAAATTAAAAACTAAACATTTTAAAACAAACAAATCAAAAATTGAAAAACTAATGACTTTTTATCAGCTTAAACTGACTTTTATCAACCCACAATTCCAAACTGCTGATCATGATCAATGGATCAAAAATATTAAACTATATATTTAATTTTGTCTTGGTCAAGGATTCCCTCATCGGTCGGGGTCCTGAAGATGATATCATACAGTCTTCATTCGTGTCTCAAGAACTTGCATCAGATCACCTCTGCGTCATATGCCATCTCGACGTGTCAGTTGCCAGTCCTCTACCTTTGTTTGCTACAAAGAGAAACCTCCGTATGATAAATAGAACCCAACTAATCCATGACATCCAAGCAAACCTAACAT
Source organism: Margaritifera margaritifera (assembly GCA_029931535.1). Classification (NCBI taxonomy): domain Eukaryota; kingdom Metazoa; phylum Mollusca; class Bivalvia; order Unionida; family Margaritiferidae; genus Margaritifera; species Margaritifera margaritifera. The sequence goes on along the minus strand of JAQPZY010001675.1, from coordinate 1,072,814 downwards.
CTTTGTTGCGTCCCACTGCTGAACAACTAGATATGTGATTGCGTTCATTGTTCGACAAACATGTGCCAGCAACCCAGTACAGAGTATGCGTTCGAAAGTGTTCTCAGTGGTATAGCAGTGCTCTGGACCAGCTTCGCACTGCTAAAAGAGATCGCCGTAGGGCTGAGAGGCTTTGGCCTTCATCCGATCTTACAATTCATAAGCAAATCTATGAAGCTGCTAAGAAGAATGTCACAAACATAGTCCATGCAGCGAAATCAACCTACTTCAGTACTAAGATCATTGAAAGTTCTAGCTCAAAGAGCTCTTCGGTATTGCTAACAAGTTAATGTCAAGGAACAAATGTACACCACCTTCAACGACCTTTTCTCCAGTCGACCTTCAAGACCTGTTCGCATATTTCTTCCGCAATAAAGTGCAAACCATTAGAGATTAACTTGACGACACAATTTTAATCGACTCATCCTCACCATATAGTTGTGATACAGAATTTCAAAGGCTTCCTTTAACATCATTTGATCCTGTCTCTACGGATATCTTACGTATAATCCTGCTGAAGAGTGTCCCAAAGTCATGTGAACTTGATCCGTTTCCTACATCACTGCTGCTTGAGTGCTTAGATTTTTTTTATTGTATTCATTAACCGATGTTATTAATACTTCTCTCTCATCTGGGGTATTCCCATAATTTTTCAAAACTGCCATTGTAAAATCTCTGTTGAAGAAACCAACGCTTGAGCCTAATGATTAAAAAAAACTTCCACCCTGTTTCTAACCTCCCATTTATGTAAAACAATCTTAGAAACAGTTGTTCTGTCGCAATTTGTAACTCATCTGAAGTTAAATAGTACTTTTAGTAATGTTCAGTCTGTATACAGACCTTGTCACAACACCGAAACTGCCCTTCTGAAAGTTTTTAATGACCTTCGCTCTGCTTTGGATGGTGGAAAGATTTCAGTTCTGATCCTCCTCGACCTGTCTGCAGCATTTGACACAATATATCATGATATATTACTCACCGTCTTCAACATGTATTTAGTATTCAGGATACAGCCTTACTATGGTTCAAATCATACTTAGCCGAAAACACGCATTGTGTCCGTAAATGGAAAACATTCAAGCCCAGTTAATCTTTGTTTTGGCGTTCCACAGGGTTCTGATCTTAAACCCGTTTTCTTCATTATGTACACTTATCCCCTTACAAGTGTCATAAATCGTCATCCGGTGTCTCGCCAATTGTATGCTGATGATACTCAAATATACAACTCTAGTGACCCAACTGAAGTTTCCGATATGAAGTCATGGATGACACGTAACAAGTTGCAAATGAATGATGATAAAACTAAAGCCATTCTGATCACCTTACAAAGACTTTCTCATTCCTATCCTATACCTCAAACAATATATAAGCAACACCAACATTAAATTTACACAATAAGTACGAAACCAAGGTGTTACTCTCGACAGTTCTCACTCGTTACACCAACATGTCATGAACATATGCAAGGCTGCATATCTGGAGCTGTTACGTATAAGCTCCATTCGCGATTATCTTTCAGCCACTAAAACACTTGTATGTTCCTTAGTACTTTCTGGACTTGACTATGGCAATTCTCTTCTATCTGGTTCGTCTAAATGCTTTGTACAGAAACTTCAAAAAGTTCAAAACACTGATGCTCGGAATCGTCTTTAGCGTACCAAGAACCGAACACTCACCCTCCTGCTTTGTACTCTCCACTGGCTACCCGTTCGCTCCAGATTCAAACACAAAATCTCTTCTCTCTGCTACATTTCGTTGACTGCCTACAGTCCGAAATATCTGACCTCACCAATGTGTACTCGCCTTCTATATACTTACGCTCTTCTTCTGAAACTCGTATTCTCATTATTCCCACTGTTTAAACCAAGTCATACGGACAACTTTATTTTACATATCAGGGCCCAGCTACCTAGAACGAATTGCCTTTTTAGCTTAAACACAATGACACGATCGTCTTATTCAAGAGCGCTCTAAAAACTCACCTCTTTCAGATGCAAGAAAAGACTTAGCAATGTTTCTTTACCCTTTATTATTTTCAGCATGCTTCGTTTGTAATTCCACAGTGTCGTGTTTTTTTGGGGTTTTTTTTTGCAATCTTGTTTATATATTATTATTATTATTATTATTATTATTATTATTATTATTATTATTATTATTATTTGAACTCTTGTCCATTATTCCGCTATACCATGCTCTTGATATACTTCGTCAGCACCTCCAGGCATAACTTTATCGGGATATAATTTCCTTCGCACATGTTAGCGTAGATTTATCGCCGCGCATGGTGTCAGTCATTTGTTATCAGCCTGGAATTAGGTCAAAACACTTTGGTCCACTGCGTGGTACGCACGATAAGCACTTCTTTGAATTATTTTTACACAACTTTGTTGGGCTGATGGCAGCATAATATAGATATTTAGTTAACCCGTTTTAAACCGTTTTTTAATTTTGTCTTCTTTTTTTTCTTCTATTGTTTATCCTTTGTTTGTTTATTTCCACGTCATTTAAACATGTAGGAGTCAAGAATTTTTCTTGGCTCTTGTGTTTATTGTTTCTTTTGTGAATGTAAATTGTTTCTTCCCCTGATGAAGAACTTGTGTAGCTTGAAACGTTGGGAAACTGTTTTGTATTTGCGCCGTTTTTAATTTTTGGATAAATTTTTGTGTCATTAAATATCTATCTATCTATCTATCTATCTATCTATCTATCTATCTATCTATCTATCTATCTATATATATATATATATGACCTTATGTGTTAACTAATATTGTAAAGAGCTTAGAGCTTTTGAAAGAGTATGCGCTATACTAAGTCATAATAATAATAATTAATGGACAAAATTTATTAAACTATACATTAAGCCTTGTATGGGTCAAGGATTCCCTCATTGATCTAAGTACTGGACCTTTGGTCGAAAATTATTGAACTATATATTTAATTTTGTCTTGGTCAATGATCTGATTCAAGTCACAAATTCTCAAACGATATATTTAATTTTGTATGGTCTGAGCAAAGGTAATTGTAAAGTAACGATAAAAATGATTTAGTTAATATATATTTAATTTTGTCGTGGCCAAGGAATCCCTCATTTATCCAAATCCCTCATCAATAGTAACAAAATAATAATAATTTATTAAACTATCTATTTAATTTTGTACTGGGCAAGGATTCCTCATTGATCGAGGTTCTTGATCAATGCTCAAGGCCATTAATTTCTTTAAGCCTTGGAATATACAAAAAATGCATACAGAAGGAGCAGTATTGTATAGCATAATGAAATCACGAAAGCAAAATTTTACAACGTCGAGTGAGACGGCAATGCCAATAGATTTGAAAGTAATATATAAAACATAATTACTTGTGTTAATTACAAAACAAAACACAAAAAAGCACAAAAAAACTTCTATGAATAAAGTTCCAAGAAAAAATGAGGACTCTGTTGAACAAATTAGTCATGATTTTTTTTGTTTTGGTCAATCATAGCTAACAATATACTGGACAAATTTGTTGCAAAAGGAAAGATTTGTCACCTAAAAAATAAACGAATTTGTCTTGATAAATTATTTACTTATTATTTAAAAAAAAAAACGCTAAGTAGTGAAAACAAATAAATCTACCCTGTTATAATGTTTTTTTCATACCAAGAATAAATTAGAAGCCTTTCGACGTCCCTGAATTTTTATGAAAGAAACTGGAGAATTGTTTTTAAAATCGTGTATAAATTTAAATAGAATTATTGGAAAAAAATCGAGCAAACAAATAGGATAATTACTAAATGAGGAGATGCTTTCAAAATTTCATTTAAAAAATTCCATCAAAATTAGCTTTAAGTTCAGATACTTGTTATAAAACAATCCAGATAAAAATTGATAAAATTGCATCCATTTCCTCAGTATCATATTTTTAAAAATTCAAAATTAGATACTAAGAGTATTACAATTCAAGAATTATTTGTATTGGTAAAGCTGTTTCTAAACATATCAGGAAGTGGGAAAAAAAACAATTTAATTTAACATACTGAAAACGGAGAAACTACGTTTTCGAATAAGAGTTTTAAAAAGGCGTATTACAACATACCGATTATACTATGACCCAGATCAACTGGTTAATGTAGCCAGGATTAATCAATATAACTGCAATCAAATTAATCACAGGCAGCTGAAACTGTTAAACAAAACCAAAGGGCACCATCTAATGTCATTTGATCATTACGGTTGTGTTTTGGGTGAGTTAGTTAAAGATTGTATGTTGACCCATTCGATATGTAAATTCACTGACGCACAGACCATAGAATATAAAGATTATCTCGAAGATAAACTGTTATTTCCTGTTCCTGTGGAGTTCACAAGGAAGATTTTACCAAAGAAATATCTTCTTTCTGATTATTATATTTAAATCAACAGGAAGGAAATCAATAATATGCAACGATGAATCGATTTGTATGAAAAGCTCACGCAAAACAAAAACAACAAACAACAACAAAATACGGACAGTGCATTCCTAGCAATACAAGCAATTATATGTCAGGCAGGTCTGACCCAATTTATACTCCATTGTCTTACCTCAAAATGGAGTTGTAACAGTCCTGGAATCTGAACTGGCTGAGATAAATCTTGCAAATTTAATCTGAATTTTTTTTTTTTTAAAGAACTAAAGTGTATTCAGAAAGGAACAAAACAGAATAAAATAAACTCTTATGAAGTATGCAATAAGTGTTCACAACACAAATCGTAATTTTATTGAATGGCTGGAAAATGCTGATGAAAAGATAATAAACCTTGATAAAATAACAATAAAAAAACAGCATCACTGTACAAACAAAATATCCCTGAATTTGAACAATTCAAGAATACATTCACTGAATAGATAGAAATATCTTTTAAATCAAGTCCGAAAGTAATTTTAGAATCTCTTTCGATTCTTGAAATGTTGGACAATTGTTTGGGGAACTCGAACTGAGGAACATGAAGAACAAGAATCGGACTTATCAGCTGGAAACCTGAAACAAAATGGAACTGGCAATATCTTCATGTTCTCCATTAAAGGGTAACATTTACATAGGTCTCCCTGAATTTCTTTTAATGAGAAAACAAACATTTATCAATATAAAAAACAAAGACAAAAAGTGTTTTCTATATTCCATACTTTCAGCATTATATCCTGTTAAAGAAAACGTATGCAGAGTGAGTAACTACATTAATCTCAACCATGGAATAAAAATGGGACACAGGGTTTTTGGTAAAAATAAAGGATATCTCAAAATTTTAAAAAATAAAGCTTGACATATCAGTAAATGTCTATGTGTCGAACGAAAACGATGCAATATATCTTATGAGGATAACTTCCATGACACGTTTAAAACATGTTAATTTTCTTCTGATAACTAAATATGATAAGTACCACTATGTTCTCATTAAGAATATGAACATTTAATTAGTTAGTTTAACAACAATATAGAGATAACAAAATATATATGTTGCAGCTGTTTGCACATTTATTCAAATAAATTGAGACTGGATAATCGTGGGCCAGATTGTAACGGCAGTAACAAGCGTAATCACAAAACAGTTATATCTGTGAAAGGAAAAAATATATTCAAATTTAAAAACTATATGGACAAAATGATGGTTCCCTTTGGAATTTATTATGACTTCGAGGTATTTTACACCAAAGTTAATATCAAAAAGGGGAGGAAAACCCAACAAACCATAACTAGGACACGAAACAGTTACTCATGTGGTGATAGGATTGGATTGTAAAATACTAAACAAATAAATTAACACAGGGGAAAATTGAGGAGGAGGATATCGCTCTTAATTTCTCAACAACATGGTTTGTGAGCTGGATAAAACAAATAAAATATATAAAAATCCAGTTAGGATGAAAATGACAGATGAGGACCGTCTCAGATATAAACAAGGTACAAAAATGACACATGCGTGAGAATTTTCATAATGACAAAGTTATAAACCACTGTCGTATAACAAGAAAATTTAGAGGTGCTTCCCACACGAATTGCAATCTTAATATGAGACTGTCATTCAAGACAAAATACCAGTGTTGGAAAGTGTGATCGTATTAAAGGAAAAAAAAAACATTATTCCTAATACAATGGAAAAATAGATGTCATGGGATGTTATCCCAGTTCCGATTTTTTAAACAGTTCCCAGTGTCTAAGCAAAAGTCTTGAAAAACTTGTTGAAGGTCTTCCGAAAGTGATTTTTAAAATAACATCCATTCAGTTGGATGATAAGCAGATGGATCTAATTATGAAAAAAGGAGTCTAACCTTACGAGTTTCTTGACTCATATGGTAAATTCTCACACAGACAAAGCTGCCAGATATAAAAAAAATTCTTCTCCTCGTTGAAACAAAAATATATAAAGCAAACTGAGTATGTTCATGTAAAGAATGTATGGGAAAACTTAAAGTGCAAGAATTTTGGAGACTATCACGATCCGTGTTTGAAAACAGACATGTTGCTTCTGGCTGATGTTTTTGAAAACTTCAGAAGAATTTTACTGGAGTATTATGGTTTAGATCCATGTTATTATTTCTTCTCCATGCCTCTCATGCGATGCATTATTCAAAGTTACATAACTCATAACTGATATTGATATGCAAATATTTTGTAAGCATTGTATCCCAGGAGGTGTATCATCAGTCCGTGGCATTAGTTATGCCAAAGCAAACAATCCTGTCTGTTAAGATTATGATAAAAACAAAGAGAATACATGGATATGGCAACTGGATGGTTAGGCAATGTCTCAGGTCCGTCCAACTGGTAACTTCTGATGGATAGATGTTAACGTTGTTGACATGGATTTCTACAAACATATCCAAGATATTAACAATAAAGGTTGCGTATTAGAGGTGGACCTTGAGTTTCCTGAGGATCCTCATGACATGCATAATGAATACCCGCTATGTCATGACAAGATGATTTTTAAGCATGAAGATATATCTGAATACCAACAAAATGTATCCACCTCATGCAACTATGAGAAATAATTTACTTACAGGAATGTAAAACGGTAAACATCACTTGGAATGAAGTGCACAAAAATAAATCGCATTCTGAAATTTGATCAACGTTGTTTTATGAAACCATACATAGATTTGAATACTGTTCTGAGAACAAACGCAACCAGCGACCATGAAAAAGATTTGTTTATACTGATAAATAATTCAGTACTTGGCAAGACACTCCAAAACACAAGGCTGCAGCAACGTATTGAGTTGGTGAGGCCACTGCATCAAGAAAATAGGCTGAAGAAGCTCCTGAACGATCTTTACTTTGAAAATAGAAAGCTGTTTAATAAAAATCTGGATGCGGTGCAAATGATTAAGTCTTCAATATATTTAAATAAGCATGTACACATTCGGTTTTATGTCCTTGACCTGTCGACGTTTGTTGATTATGACTTATTATAACAACTTAAAAAGAAAACTTTGGTAATAATGTTAGGTTTATATATGGTGATACTGATTCGTTGAAGTTGCTTCTTACATGTGATAATCAGGTTAACTTTATGAGGGAGAATTTCGATCATTATGATACATCAGAGTATTCTAAGGATCATATGTTGTTCTCCAAACCAAACGCAGATACGTTGGAAAGTTAAAGATAAAATGAAAGGGATATATAACACAGAAGAATCTATTGCACTGATATCAAAAAGGTATAGTAGTAGCATACGTGAAATTAAAATTTGTCTTATCAGCCAAAAAAAATTGCAGTTAAAGGGATCAGTAAATGTATTCTTGATAAAGAACTTAAGCATGATGTTTACAGATCGGTGTTATTTTTAAAAAAAATCCACGCAACACGTTTTATATAATATTCGTAGTATATATCACAAGATCGGAATACACCTGACCTCAAAGATTTGTCTTTCTCCATATGATTCCGAAAGATATATAATGTCTGATGGAGTACAAACCCTGGAAAATGGTCATTATTGTTTAAAATAATCAGGGCTATTACTTTATAAGTAATATTAAACGTGTGGTTTTTTATTCAATGTCAGTGGTATTTACTCTATAAGTAATATCAACCTGACTTTTGTTTTGCGGTTTGATTTGACAAATAATAAGTGATATTATTTGATAAGTAATATTAAACTAGTGGTTTCTAATTTGATATCATTGGTATTTACTTGTTAAGTAATATGGGGCGAATTTTGTTTTGTGGTTTTATTTGATAAATAATACCGCAAGAAATAAATTTTACATGATGATTTACATTATTGTTAATAAATTAATAATATAATGAATAAAAAATAAATTTGAATTAACAAAAATAAAAGCAATTTTTTAAAAATGTAAATTCAATATAATCAGTTTGTTTCACACATATAATTTTGACTTCAGATTAATGTTTTTACAATATTTATGCGATTTATCCATGCTTAAAATATTTAGAGAAATCGTATTATCATGCAACAAACTAACTTAATTTCCAGGAAAAATTACAAATAATATTTTCTATTTTTATCGTTACGAGACAATAAATTTACTAAATTTCCCCAAAATATTTCATTTTCAAAGCACAAAAAAAATTATGCTTATCAGGTAATAAAATAACTAAAAATACCCACAGGTATTTGTAATTTATTAAATCTTACATTTTTGCTTTTATCATCAAATCTTATTTTAAAACTTGACCTTTTACTTTGGTTCTCATATCTGGTTGTGAATTTACTTGAGATAAGTCACATTAAAACTCATAAAAATTCCACAAATAATAAAAAATTAAAAAGATCTCAGCATGATACAAATATTGTTAAAGACAACATTGTATATTAAATACAAAAATGAAAGATCTCCACATCTACATATAATATATAATCAGATCAATTATCCATGTGATAAAAAAATTACTTGAACTAATTGATCAAAACAAAAGTGCTGGAAATTATCATGATTCATGTTGTAAAAGCCGGATGTGGTTTTGATTCAAAATGAAAAAATAAATAAAAATGGTTATCATGTGCAAATCATCATGGTTACACAAGTGTAAATAATGGTTATATTGATAATACATCAGGTTTTTACAGCACCAATTTGAGGGCATATGACCGTAAAATATAATTTGAACAAAGTAATTTCTCTTTTTAAGTTTAATTAAAAACATTATTTTTACAAATATTTTTCCAAAATTCTTACTCTATTTCATCCATTTTTTTAAGGGTAGAAAAAGTATAAAATATTCTTATATTATTGACAAAATATTTGAAAATAAAGCATTCAGATTATCCTTTTAAACCTGTAAAAAATTAAGACAACAAAAAGAATTATGATTATTTTTGCATACAAATTAAAGATAAAGTTATATTGTACTTTCCTTGTAACCATTTAATTTATATTTTTCATGAAAAACTCGAATGGTTAAGCGTAATCAGTTATATTCATAAACTCATTATTTTTTTAAACGCTTCGGATATCAACGTAGATTTATTTGTCTTACATTCACATTTACATTTCATAAAATCTATGATTAAATGTTAATTGGTCTTTTTTGTATTCTTAATTAAAAGCTCTTGCTACTGCTGAGATGATAATTGGTCTTATTGCAATCACACTTTAAAATGCTTGAATTAGAGGGATGGTTTTCAAAACAGTACATCCCCCAATAATCAATGAGACCAAAGAAACAGTTATATTTATATTACCATATATTTTAAAACCTTTTCTATATGATGAACAAAGCCTTGTGAGATAATCCTCAAGTTCAATGTGAGTGTCAGTTAATAATATCATTTCTATACATTAATAAAGCATATGTTTCATATCGGTTATATTAAAATAACTCGCTATGTTATAAGTAGATCAATGGTATCCCCGTTTGTGAAAAATACGCAGAAGCGGCATTAGATTGAAGTGTAGTTGGTGTTTCATGTATTGATATATTTATTTGGCTGTTTGATATTACAAATAAACTATGAGCAATGATTTGTAATACATGATTACGCTTGGGAAAGATGGGAAAAACGGCATTGATTGAACTATAATCCACAGAGTTTATTTAACTTTTTCTGGATACAAATTTGCTGGAATGGGGGTTTATAGTTATTTTTATATCAGCTTTCCAAGTCTTTATGACTGATGCCCAAAGTACACACAAACTTATCCAATAGTATCAAGCAGGTATAATAAGGTTATATCTCACATCAGGATTAACGTCCATGTTATATATTTGAAGAAGAAACGGTCATACGAGGTAAAGGAAATTGATCGCCCTTAAAGAGCCAGTCCAGGCATATGAAAAAATGACCAACAGCTGGAAAAATCATCAATTATTTTTTACTTTAGCAACCTCATTTGTTAACAATTTAATCTTATTGATTTAGGAATATCAAAGTAAGACTGAGACAAATAAATAGAAATTGTCTTTTATACCTTTCTATAAATAAATTTCTCAATATTTTTCTGGTTATTTTCACAAACATAATCATCAAATATGACGATCTGTTGCTTTTCAATGTTTTCCATATCATCAATATCAACTATATCTGTATCATTTGATGCCTCAATTATATTATCCAGATCCAGTCTTCCTTTGCTAATGCCACCAATATCTTGGTAATAATCCAAAAGAGATTTTTATTTAGCCTGCCTAAAATCTTTAACATATAAATGAATTTTGTCAAAATATATTTTACTTTTTTAACATGTGAACTAATATATTCATCCTTCCACAACCTGACTGTCCACATATAGTAACCTAAAACGGTTTTTAGGCATAAAACTTTCCGTTTTTATCGTTTTAAAATAATTCAAAATATCATTATCAGTGTCATGATTTGGAATCTCCATTTATATTATTAGTTAGATGAATAAGTTTTTATTTACCTAATAATATAAATGTCACTCTTGAAGATGTTTGAAATAAAAAAACAAAGAACTAAAAAAGAATCCATGATTAAAGAGATAAGCATAAAAAAGATTTACCTATCTCAAGACAGGCATCACAGAATTTGTATGAAAGAATGCACAAACCTACCACATCATTAACAGAACATTTAACTAATGTGGCTGAGGAAAAGCTTGCTGAGATACAACAATTTTATCAATCAGTGCCAGCGCTTGATCCTCCAGCAAGTAAACAAACTTATGCCGGTAGGTCTGCAAAATAGGCTTTTCAAGACAGCTCACAAGAGATGAACTTTAAACACCTGAAAATATTAGTCAGATTCCAGATTATGTGGACCCATTTAACAGATTAGAATTGTTAGCTGGTTCCATATCTTCAGGAAATAACAATAAAAATCAGAAATTAGAAATACATAATATTATCGATAATCTTTTTAAACATTAAAAAAATAACAAACATTCAACATAGCAATTTTAGAATAAATATTAAATGTAATTATTAGTATATAGTGACAACAATTTCAATTTGAAGTGAATCGGCTATAAAACAAAATGCAAATCTTTTTTCCCGATTCCGCTGGTATTAGATAAAAATACAATATATTCTTTTGGTATGGATAAACTTGAATGTATGACATACCCGTGGTATAATATTACAGCAGAAAATAAAAATAGTACAATCAGAATTTCATTTGAATCAGGTGCTGATAATAGTTGAAAAGCAATAAAATAAAAAGACGTCCAGTATTAATACGAAGACACAGAAGCTTATGTTAACGTGTTTATAAAAGTTAATCTTAAAAAAGAAGATAAAGAGCAAAGGGTTGAGATGGCTTTTAATGCAACAACATGGTACATATTACTTTGCCTGATCAAATGTTAACAATTTGATAGGATTTGAAAACGCGACTGTCAGTTACTACGTATGGAAATGTTTTTACTCATTATCACATATGGAATAGATATTATTTGTATTCACTGCAATATTATAAAGAAGGATATTATTGATCGTAATTATTCGGATATTATTTACGTTTTGTCTGTTAGTGACTTAGAATACTCTCTTTCAAGAGAGCCGCTTAGGTCCAAATACCGTGAAATTAACACATCAGCAATAAACAACATCGCAATATATATCACTGATGCTGGTAATAAGCCAATTAATTTAAATTGTATTTATCTTTCTTTAACGTTCATATTGAAAGAATTATCTAATTAATAACACAAAAATGAGAAAAATATATAATGAGGAAACAGAAATGCATGATTTTACTGATGAACAAATAGGAGCTGGACTTTTTGAAAGGATTAATAAAATATTATCCGGATTCAGATCGGTTGCAAGAACTGCAGCACAAACAACAGTTCAAACATCACTAACTGGCAGATCAGAGTTAGCAGGTAAACAGTTGGCGAAATTATTATTTAAATAACAGCAGATAAAATATCTTCTGTTTTAAGCGGTCCAAAAAAGAAGGAAATAGCTGACATTTTGACCTCAGAGATACACACAGTAAAACAAGATGTAAAACTAACTGATGAGATTCTGCAAGAAATCATCAGTAATACAAGTAAAAGAAAACCTTTATTTGGGGAGGACTAATAAATAATAGAGTAAATAAATTAGTTTTAAGATAACTATTAATATAGAATGTCATTCAGATCAAAAATATACTGTGAAAGATATGAATATGTACCATATTATCTTTATACTCATTTGACCATCCCCTCAACCGGTCAACCCCCCCCCCCCCCAAAAAAAAAAAAAAAACAAAAAAAAAAAACAAGTAAAATCAGGATATAATTTTAAACAAAATGATTGAAATTCGTTCTTTTATCCCTATAAAAGTTATTTAACATTTCATTCGAAATCACTAAACTAAAAGATGAATAAGAAGAAAATGAAGTAACACTAATTAAGATTAGACTGCAAAAAGATTGTTGAATACTCAAAAGATAATGCAGAATCAATAGGAACGTGTAATCGTTTTTATTACGATGACGAAAAATCACGATTGTTCCAAGGTTACAAACAAACATACACACACACACAAACACACACCCACACAATAGAATTACAAAGCAGAAACAAATTGTAAACAGTATTACTCCATTAAATACTTTCAGTTTATTTAAATCATTGAATAAAAATTTTCTTCCAAGGGGACAAGTCAGTTTAGAGATCAAACTGACTGATGATAATATTTTGCTACAAATATGAAAGATGATGAAAGAACAGCAGAAAGAGAAGAAGGTGAAGAGGAGGTTAGAGTAATTGTAACCGGGTTTAATATATTTTTTACCCCAGATTCAACCTAATGCTATATACATTATACTATTTGATCTAATTATCTTGTTCCCAAACAAACTGTGTTCATGAGAGAAATGATTGTGAAAAGCAGAAGGATTAATCAGCCAATATATGACTACAGAATTACATCTGGTATCAATAATGCAAAACATGGATTTATTTATTTTCTGGGTACAAGTTTTGAGGATAGTGTTCATTTTTATGATACATTTGACCTTGATGGTAGTAGAGTAAGACTTGAAACATGTTGAACTGAGCATGGAAATAAAGTTTATTATCCTGAAATTGAGTATTTTGCTATTGACCAGGCAAGAATTTATCATGATGTTAGTAATTACTCATGTCAAATAATTGTTACGAAACAGGAGTATTAATGAATCTTGAATCATATTTAAACTTCATCCTTTCCTGTATATCAATTTTAGTTACAAAGCACAGGACATCACAAAGACATATACAAAAATTAAGAAGAATAAATCTAATAAAACAGGTACACACTAAAATTTTCCCACAGTCAGCTGAAACATCAAACAGGATGATTTCTAGGAGCTCTCCTGCCAGTAATAAAATCTCTCGCTTAAGCTTTTATTGGCAGTTTACTTGGTGGAATTGCGGAACAGGGGGTTAAAACAATAGTTCCAAAATTGTCAGAAACAGGAATAACAAAATTAGGAATACAAGTAAGGAAACATATACAACTCCCGGAAATAAGGTTATCATACCACTCAAAAAAAATTAAGACTGTAGTTTTATATTTGTCCAAATACCTTACAAAATCTCAGCAGAAAACCTTGGTTGATGCACTAAACAAATAGTATGATGTTGAACTAAAAAAACAATTAAAAGCTACATACAGTGGGATTTTTGCGGTTGCTAGCGGTAGTTATTCCAACGGCTATTTCATTACTTGGAGATTTATTTAAAGGTCATGGTCTGCAGATTGATTCGCAGCGAAGATCTTACAGATCATATCTCCGAATTATTCCTATACTTCCAGCTACTGTTCCAGTTCCAAAAATTGAGCTTCGGCTGGGGGATGAAAAAATATAAATTTTGTTAATAAACCATTAATTAACATATACTTGCTTAAATGGGTGAATTTATTAAAAAGTTCCCATTTCGGGGGGGGGGGGTCTTCTTCCAAAAATGATCTGCCCAAAACAGTTAATGATAATGATTGTGCTATTATTAATCTTGACGATACATCAGGTCCTGAAACATACTGGACATGTTATTACAAAAGAAATTGCAAATCATATTATTTGGATCCATTCGGCATTACTTTGCCTGAGGAATTAGATAATTATCTTCGATGTAATGCTAAATATGATTCAAAATGTTTCTGTGATATTAATGATGATCACCATCAAGATGACAACTCAGTTTTATGTGTTTAGTATTGTTTGATGTTTATGTACATGATAAACGGTATCGTTTCATATTATGATATTTTATATGATACATTAAAGCTGATTTTTTACCATCATAATGATAAATATGTCGTAAATTACTTTTTTTTATATAAGTAATAATATATAATGCCTCAAAAAGTCAACTTTTGTTCTTAAAAAAGGGAAAGAGTTAAAGAAAAAAAGCAAAAACAAGTATCTGCTATAACAGGTAGACCACGAATTTATCCTTTAGTAACATCAGGATGTACATGTTAATTTTTAACTAACTAATATTATATGTCACAATAATACTGTTTAAAAGAAAAAAATAAACGGCGATAATGATGGAAAAGCAATAACAGCTAAAAATGGTAGAAAAATGCAAATCTCAAAATGTGTGTCCTGTGGAAGAAAGAAAGCAAATTTTTTTATGATAAACAGTTTAATATAATAAGTAGACAAATCATCTACTTATTATATTAACCTTAAGAAATTTTTCAATTAATCTACAGGATTATATGATTATGAACTAAGATATCGACCAGGAGCTGATATCAATTCAGCACTATAATCGTTTTGGACCGATTAAACAAATCCTGAGGGATCAAAATGCATTTTGTCCTCAACGAATTACTGTGGTCCATACACAAGAAGGGATTTACCAGTTTTTTCTGATCTTGATGAAATATGTCATGGTCATGATATCTGTTACTTGTCAGGTAAAACCAAAAATGAATGTGACAGAGATATGATTAACAATTTTTAAAAAAAAACATAAAGGAAAAACAATTGGTGAAATATGTATCAAAGCTCTTGCTTGTAAGATCCCTGCTTTTTCTGAAAGCAAAATTATGACTTGGACAGTTATATTAAATCTAACTAAGATTATAAATGGAAGAACTTATTATAACCAGATCTTGCGTAAAACCTGACACTTATAAAAAAATAATAATGCTATTAGAAATTTACATGATTCTCCAGACACTGATAACGCCCTTTATCTGTTAATAACAAATGATCATGCAGAGAATCAGTTATTGTTAAAAAATAAAGAATATAAAATATTTATGCATCTTGGTTGTGCAGGTATTGACTATAATCATGATAGATTATAGAGATACTCAGTTTTAAAAAAAATAATATGGGATGGTTATTCAACAAAACCCTGATTAATTATATAACGACTTTACCCTTCTTTTATGAAACTGCTGAACAGCTTCTTAAACTCATAAGACATACATTTCAGAGAAGATTCATTATTGTTTATAATATTGATGAAATATTGTCGGCAGATATAATTTATCTCCATTTAATACCGGACTAAAATGCCGATTATACATTTATGTTAAATGTTACTGACTGCTTTTCAAAATATACCTGGCCTATTCCTCTAAGAAGAAAAACAGCATGAGATGTAATTTGTACTTTAACTGATATTTTACGACTTGTAAGAGAAACCCACAAAGAAAATGGACCGGTAAAGAAGGTGAAGTTTACAATAAAAGTCCGATTTTTTTGACAGCACAACAACTTGTTTTGTAAATCAGTTATTGTTGAAAGATATAATGGGACAATCATGACACTTGTAGCAAAATATATGACTTCTTTTAATGTTCTTCCAGAAAAAAAAAACAACAGATATTTATAATAATAAAGTTCATACAGCTATTAAAATGACTCGAGTTGATTGATCTAAAAAAAAAAGAAAATGAGGCAGAAGTCTATGGTAATCTTTGCAAGAACAATCGTGCTAAAAAAATCATTAAACAAAATTAGTTTAAATGTTTGGTGATTTGGTCAGAACAACCAAAATCAGATATTATTCCAGAAAGGATATAGATCCACCCTGGAGCCAGGAAATATATAAAATACATCAAATTAACACTGAGTCATCACCCACTGTATTATATATTTCAGATGATAGTGATAAAAACATCTGGTCAGTTTTACGCCCAGGAACTTTAAAAACTTGACAGATATATCTTTTTTTAAAAAAAATTTTTAATAAATTTAATTCAAATATTATCTTTTTTTCTTGTTATCCTGGACTTTGTTGTATCCTTATCCTCAATCAGTATATATGTTTCGGGTTTTTTTTTTCTTCTTACCACTTTCATTTCATTAAAATTTAATTGATTTTTCTGTTGTTTTTCTGGGGGGTTTTAAACATTCATTTTTGCTTTTAATTTCCTGTTTTATATTATATGTAATTTGACCAACAACAAAATTCAATATATAGTTCATAGTTTTTGCCCATTGATATTTGACCAAGACAAAACTAAATATATAATTTAATAGTTTGTGACCCCGATCAGTAATCCTTGACTAAGGCAAAATTAAATGTATAGTTTAATAATTTTTGTCCATTGATCCAGGACCCATACAAAATTAAATATACAGATTCATAATATTTGCCCATAGATACATGACTAAGACAAATTTAAATATATGGTTTAATAATTTTTAACATTGATCCATGACCCCCTATCAGTAGTTTTGTAAGTGGGCAGTTAAACACGAGGTCAAGTTTCCAAGAAAACTTTAGTGTTTCAATTTCTTATTTTTTAGTGGTAACATTTTGAGGAAATAAAAATTGGAATTCAAAAACTAAAATTCAAAAATCTTAAAATAAAAAATTTGCTGTAAATATGAAGCGGGCCAGAATCCCAGCAATGTTTATTTTACTTGAGTTTTTCACCCACGAGATGAAATATATATGTTATTCACCCGGAACAAGCAAATTTTCATTGTATTTTACGCTCAAACGTATTAGCTCGATAAAGTGTACAACATATTGAAGTAGCAGATTTATTACGTTATCCCGCGCAATAATGTCAGCTGTCTACCGTTTGTGTTCTGCTGTGTTGTGTGTATATTTGCTGTGTTGTGTGTATATTTCACCAGAAAATATGAATAGTAATATAATTCTCTTTCCTAATTCAAGGTAAGAAAGGACATTAATAAAAAGCAACAACAAAAAAAAATTTGAATACAAATTATGTACTTAGTGGGATTCGAACCTGGTATTTCTGTGTGATAGGTCTCCATGTCTACCACTAGACCAAGCAAATGACAGAATAGCAGATCAAATTCTTTGTTCATAATGTTATCAATGTCTATTGACTGCAGGGGAAAAAAATAAAAGTTATCTTGGAAAATCCACTAATTAACGGGCTAGTGTAAAATAAATCAAGATATTGTTCAAAAGAAAACTATGACTTTCTATTCTGTAAAATAGCAATTTTGGAGAAGTAGACAATACAATATTTCATTCAGATAAGTTGTTATCTTGTACTAGTAGTTATCTTGTACTAGCAGTTATCCTGTACCAGTAGTTATCTTGTAGTAAAACATTCAAAATACGTTTAAAAAATGCATCAATATTAACATAGTTCGGAAACATCCAAAACTCAGCAAAGCCCTGCTGACAAATCAGACTGGAGCCATCAGGTCATTCGCTAAGGTTTTAGCCCACCGCCCACCTCATCCATCAACAACCCTAGCCGCTTGGTCATAACACAGACACTGTTATATGTACACACTTACTGGACATGAAAGGACACATTTATACAGGCAACTGACTTTGACCACTGGATTAATCTCTACCGTCATGAGTCATAACTTGGAAACTATTAAGATCCACGTCATATAACCTCACAAACACTTACTAGACATGAAAAGACAAATTTATACATGCAACTAATATCTGCCCCAGGTCCATCCTTCACTATCCACCCACTCCTAGGGCCTTATCCCCTATGTAGTAAGTTGGAAACTATTGATATCTGACCCCTGTAACCACATATACACGTATTATATGGGGTCAAAACGTGGAAGCGTGAATATATGAGTTTTATTTTATGAGAAACAGGCAGACAGACTTTGGCAACGATTGGCCCTTCAGTCCTCAAATTTGGCACATTTAAGAATCTTGTGCAGTCCTTTTCCACCATCTGTTCGTTAGGTCATTGTGGGGTTTTTTAAAATTATTATTACACAGTATTAAAGTCTTTGAAAATGCTGTTCGTTTGAATTTGTTAGCAAATATTGACTCTGCAGTAATAAAAACTTAAATGTGAAAGAATCTCAAGACAAACTACACTATCATATCTCAAATAATTCAGCTTCAATTATTTGAAGAACAGAAAGGCCTTGTGTCACCGTGGCATGCGTGCTGTCATTAAAACAACACAGAAATTAATTCAAATATTACGTGAAAGAACATGTGCTGAATGTGCATTGTGTATGCAGCTCTTACAGGGTTGGTTGGAAAATAGAGTAGTCACTGCGTATCCAGCCCTTGTAGAGTTGGTTGTGAAATGGAGTAGTCGTTGTGTATGCATCCCTTGGAGTGTTGGTTCGGAAATGGAGTAGTCATTGTGCATGCATCCTTTGAAGGGTTGGTTGGGAAATGGAGTAGTCATTGTGTATGCATCTCTTGGAGGGTTGGTTGGAGTAGTCATTGTGTATGCATCTCTTGGAGAGTTGGTTGGGAAATGGAGTAGTCATTGTGTATGCAGCCTTTGAAGGGTTGGTTAGGAAATGGAGCAGTCACTGTCTGTGTATCCTTTGAAGGGTTGGTTGGGAAATGGAGTAGTCCCTGTGTATGCAGCCCTTCAAGGGTTGGTTGAGAAATGGAGTAGTCACTGTATCATGCTTCTTACACTTGTTCGCATTAGAAGTCACAGTCATCCAACAGTTCTAACTAGCTAGATCGTGACGGACGGACGGAAGTAGGGACGGACAGGGGCAAATTCATGTGTGCCCGCTGCATTTGCAATGAAAGCATAACAAGGAAAGTGTTCAATTGTTTTGGCATCCAGGGCAAGTACAACATTTTTGCGTAAAATCATAAACCTGAATAACATTCTTATATGTTCGTAGTCATTCCAGTTGATTTAACGCGTAAAAATGTGTGACGTAACATTGGAATCGTACGTGGCGCTTGAGTACATGTTTTGGTGCTTTTTTAAAACTATCTCTGTACGTAAATCGCAAGTAATTGACGCATTTTCTCCATTTTGATCATATCAAAATGGCTACCATATAAGGTTTTCTATATGCAAACTGTTTTACATAGTAAACCTTCTAGGATCCCTACATTATATAGAAACCCTGCTATAAATAGATATATATTTATATAAACAAGTGCGAGTGTGGGATAGTTACCTCTAGTTCCACGACAAATTATTCACGTCGAAAAACTGATGTATTGCACCAGACTGGATTGCAATTCTGAGTTGACACTTTGGACAATGATGAGCCAGCACAGAGTTTGATTTATGCGGGAAAACAAAAGAGACAATCTTGAGCCGTGCCTCTAGGGCGATACTTGTCACTTTGAGTAAAAGAAACCCAGTGGTAAATTCTCATCGAACTACATTTAATCTTCCGGAATGACCATAGGTGTGGAATTGCCCGCATATTACATAATTTCTGTCTACGTTTGACATTGCTTGGTGCGTATGTGATACAATGATGTGTCGGATTGAGGTATTTAATTCCTTATGGAATCTTTTCCTGCCTCTTATGACTATTTACCGTACGTTCACATCTTTACTATTTATTACCTACAAACACGTTAGAGGCTTTAAAATAAACCTCAGTGACTTTCTTTTTACACACAGATACAAAAAAAAAACTGTAAGCAATAAACGAATTAACACCCATCAGAATTACCTTGAATATATACTCATATTGCATCTGTCCGTCAGAAGGCTGATAGGAGCTAAGTTTGTGCCGCCTTGGTTTTTCTAGTTTCACATTATTTTCTGGATAATTAGATACATCGGTCCCTACGCTATATAATCGATCAAAAGCATCATCCATGTTGTTCAAGTTCTGAATCACAAAACCGTGTTCTCTCAATCTTTAATACAAAGAATCCAGTGTTTAAGCTCTGCTTTTGTTGAACTCTTAAACGTTTCTCTTTAATCCCCCAATTGCTTTGTAATGTTCATATTTGTATCCATCTGGATCAAACAATCCGATTTGAAGATTTCCTTTCTTCAAGTGATAGACCGTCAGCTATTGCTCCTCCAGTCATTATTGATGCTGCAACCATGGGCACAAGCCTGGTTTGTATTTTATTTTAATGACACTATGCTCTAATAAAGCTATTGTGTGTAATGTGTATTGCGCACAACGTGATGAAGCATAGTTAAATCCATAGCTGTTAACTAATGTCTGGATATTGTTGGAGACTTAAAGACGTCTAACAACCTTTACCTTCTACATCTCTTAAATTCACACTTGAATCTGGATACTCATGACTTGGCGCAATACGAAAATCACAAAGCAATATACGCATTAGTTTCTTTATTTTAGTATTATTATTGTTGTTATTATTATTATTATTATTATTTTCAACAAACTCTTTTTTGCTATAATTGACTTCATTTTTTTATTCACCCATTCGAAAAGCCAGTGCAAAACACTTTATGTCCATTACCGTGTTCAATTCAGCTTGAATGTCTTTATGTTTTCGTTATTTCGTTTTTAACTGTAATAATTCTATCACTTAATGCATGAGTTTTTATCTTATCTATTTCAGTTGTAACTGCATCTGTTTCTGTTGAAACATTTGTTCCAAATCATTGAAATCTTTACCAATACGTTTCACTCCGTTTGTTTTTTTAAATTATTATTTGTTGTTTTCTTTTCTTTTCTTTCGTCAATATTACCTTGTACCACACCGATATTATTAACCACTATTCGATCAACATATTGTTCTGTATCTGTTTCTGATATTTCAACCTCAGCGTTTAACTTGTTGTAAAATTAAGTAATTTTAAGATCATTTACCGCTTTGATTTTATCATTAAAATGGGTAATAGATAAACCGTAAGTTGTTTTCATAGCTTTTGTCATGCTTTCATACACATTTGTTTTAATTTTGTTTCCTTCATATTTTTGTAGTTATTTTTGGTGAAATTAACTGTTACAGGGTAATAGTGTTAGATGTTATCTTATTTTTCAAGTCAGTAATTTAGCGTTAAAATCATTCATTAACTGTGCTCGTTTTGTTATATATCATCATTAAAAATCTTTTTGTAATTGTTCCAGTTGATATTGTCAAGCTGCATAGTCTTCAAGAGATTTGTTTTGTTTTCCAAATTGCTTTTTAAAGCATCCATCTCACTATTTGTCCTCCATTCAATTGGCTGTCTCACTATTTGTCCTCCATTCAATTGGCTGTCTCATTATTTGTCCTCCATTCAATTGGCTGTAAATATTATGGAATATTAGCTATCTCATCTGCTCTTCCTCTTACTCTCTGTAACGCTCTTTGTCTCTGTACATGTTCGCCGACAGAAATTCCGGGCCTATGAGCAAAACAGTCATGGGCCCCAAAACTAGTTTAATTTTTTGTATATAAAAACTTGTGAACAATTTTACATATAAAACCTGTAGTAATCTACCATAACTTAGACTCTAGCAAGGAACAAATTTTAAAATTTACTGCAAAGATTAATTTATTTCCTATAATTGAATTGGCTCCTAGCCCCTAGAAATTCCCGGGTCCCTGGGCAATTGCCCCCTCCCCCCCCCGCCCCCTCCCGCTTTTGGCGGGCCTGTCTCTGTATAGACAAGTATTGAGCATCTAAAATCTATTTTCTGTTCTCATCAATCTGTATTTATTGTTCTGAGATTTTGTCAAGCTCTTTTATTACCACTCTCTTCAATAGTTATAAATATTTTGCCAACTTTTTCTCTTAATGTTTTGATATCTTTCAAATCTATGATTTATCTACGTGGGTATGTGAGAAAGCTTGCCAGTAGCTTCCATGGGTAGATGGTTCTTCCCAGGATCTTCCCGGGTTCTTCATCCACCTAACATACTGGCCGCCATGTATGGACTATGAAGAAGAATGGCGTTAAATCCACAAACTTCAACCACAGTCAAATCTATCATAATGACCTCCGTTTCGCGTCGGTTAATATGAAGTATTTCGATTCATCAAACTTCAACTACTAGTATATATACTTCAACTACCAAACACCGGTATCACAGGGGAGAAATAATAGATTTAGAATAGGAAAAAAAATCAACTATAAAAGTTAAGAATGTCCAAATATGGATTTTTTAAAAAATAAGGTATAAATTATACTGCATTTATTTTGGTTGGTTCCTTGTTAATCAATCACTTTTTAACAAAAGGAGTAGGAATACAAATTGAAGACTCATCATGATCAACCACAGATCTAATTTCAGTTCCTTTTAGAGAACGTTAATATTTCAATACAAAATCATTGCAATATCTAACATAGAATTTGAAAATATAAGAAGAAAAAAAAACCCATAAATAATTTACTGATGTTTTTCAGAACCAGATATTAAGATGTATGATTTTGTAAAATTGTTTCTTCGCGGTTGTCCCAAATTCATGTGTCATATGTCATATATATAGCCGCGTGTGACACAACTTCCATATTATGAAAGCTATATTAAAAATGTTCGCTATTCAGCGCAAGGTGCTAAATCGGTCGATGAAAAGAAAAAGAAACAAACACAAAAACAAAGAACAAGATCCACAACTCCAATTATATCATTAAATTACCTAGTCGTAGATGTTTTTAAATTGAATAGCAATGTACTGCTTGCCAACAAACACTTGAAAAATCAAAAGATATCTCAATGTCATAGTATTCTTTGGATGAATCTTCACCAACGTAATGCGCTCAGTGATGTAAAATAAGGTACCAAAAGTCTATTTAGGACATCAGAAATAGAGTAAAATCTTTTCAACGATGTTACAACTAGTTCCAACCAGTTTTGAAGTCGAGTTGTAAACTCGTTCGAACTACTTTTTCGGATGTCCTACATAGACTTCCCTAATATGGTGTATATAACATAGAGATAATTACGAAAGCTAATTAGTATCAGAAAGAAAAATACTAAACTCTCTTCAACGAATTTAAAAATCGTTTGAATGACTTTAAGCCTCGTTTGTATGAATTTGTAACTTGCTTGAACGAAATATAAATCTCCTTTAAACGACATTAAACGTGTTTGCAAACTTCTTTCGAGGAGCTTATATCCCGTTTGAGAACTTTGAATTTTGTTTGAAAGAGTTTGCAATGAGTCTCTAACTATATCTGTTTCTGCTGGAAACTGCTGTTTAAAATCATTAAAATTTCTTTCTAATGCGTTCATGCCATTGTCTATTTCGTCACCTTGTTCCAAACCGATATTATTAACCAGAGTTTGAATAACACATTCTTCGATAACATGTTATATAAATCAGTAATTGTAACATCATTTATCATTTGGATCGTATTACTAAAAAAGTAATTGATACATCATAAGTTATTTTCATGACTTTTATCATGTTTTCATATACTCTTGCCTTATTTGTGTTGTCCTCTGTCTTTTTGGTTATTTTGGTGCAGTCAGCTCTTACAGGATATTATTACTGAGAGTTATTTTGTTGTTGAAGTCAGTAATTTTTGTTTTAAAATTGTTCTTTAACTTTTTAACCTCCTTTTGTGGCATTTCATGATTCAAATCATTCTGTAATTGTTTCAGTTGAGAATGAAAAGAGATATGGTCTTCAAGAGATTTGTTAAAATATTCACCACCTGATTTCTAAAGGATACATATCATTTTTATCCTCCGTTCAATTGGCTGTAAATATTGCTGAATTTTTGCTATCTCACCTGCTCTTTTCCTTATTGTCTGTAATGTGTATACTGCATAGGATACGACTCTGTGTCTCTACATAAACAAGCACTGACCATCTTTAAACCTTTTCCTGTTCTCATCAATCTGCTTTTATAGCTATTAGATTTTGTTAGCTCTTTCATCACCACTCTGTTCAACAGCTAATAATAGTATTCTCTTCACATCCTGATTCTTTCCAATTATTATCCTTCAGTGTCTTATGTATCTGAATGTCAACTCGTACAGTTATTGTTATTACTTGAGTCACTGTTAACTGCGTTTATATAGTTGGATTTTGCTCAGGCTTCGTCATTACTGTTTCTGTTTTTGTCTCAACGATTGACGGTAATCTAAACTCACTTGAACCTCTTAAAAATATTTCTCCTGTTATTCTGTCATTAATTTACTTTGCCTCAAAAACATTTGTTACAGGCATACAGTTAAAATCTATTACTTTTCCATCTTCCTCGTCTATGATGATATCCAATTTATTAATTGTACTCCTCTATAATGGCTTGTAATAGCTATTAAGATTGTATGAAACAAAGTCTCCGCGAAAAACATTTTAACAGGCGAAGACTTTAGCAAAGTTGAATAGTTTCTATTGAAATATGTTTTCCGTTATTGATTTGATAAATGTGTGAACTTTTAGGCTTTAAACTCCAAAAACTGTATCAGTTTGAGTTGAAGCCTATATATATATCTAGTTCTTAAATCCTTACAATTTATCGTTGAAGCTGTGTATGCACACTCTTTAATTTTACTCTGAGTGGTTTAAGTGCTTGAGTTGTGTTTCAAACATTAAACATCAACTCTTTCAATGTTGTCACCATTTTTTGTCAGTCCCTCTTTGGCTTTATTCGTGTACATTTCAAGGTTATAAGCACTATCAGCAATTAAGACAGTATTTTGTTCATTCTTGCAATGTATGTAGCAGAAGGTATTGTTTATGATTCCACCGGACACGTTGTAAAAACCAACAACAAAATATATTCTTTGCAATGTATTGGATAAATACCATTTATATTGTTAATTGGATTGATGAGATAAACTTCTTTCCGAGGGAGTCCGTCGTCACCGTTGGTAAGGTCTTTCATCTAAAGATCGATTGTAATATAACTTTCCATTTTATGTACCGAAAACGGAACAATAAATGTTTGCTGTTTTCGCAGTAAAACACTCGTATAGGGGAAATTATTACTACAACCATGAGTTGTGCCATAGGTAAGTCTCCCGCCGTAAAACTTTTTTCTGTTCAATTTGTATTCTTTGTTGTAAACTTATCCAACATAAAGATTCTTTTCTATGCATCTCATATCTTTTTCTTGTTTCCTTCAATTTCTTTCTTCTTTGCACATAATTTGCTTTTTTATCTATTTTTCTATATCCACCTTAATTGAAGCTCTTCCATCCTGGCTTTACGTATTGTTTTGTGTTCCTGGTTGCTTTTTTTTTCATTGTATCTGTTGTACTTGTTGATGAATAAAATCAACTCCTCATAGTTGATTTTCTTGTTACTTATTGCTTTGCTTATCATGTCGTACATACTGTCCAAGTTACTGATTGCAGCTGTTATTATTTCAACTTGTTTTAAAACGTATTTATTTATCAGCCAGTTTTTCCTATTAATGTTGCATCAAAGCCACTAGAAACCAAAGGAACAATTACAGAGTACATATTTCTACAAAACCCAATTCAGCTTCTGGTATTCACATTCCAACTGAAACTGTTGCCATGCTGACCTCTACTAAATTCAAAACTTTTCTTTTCTTTCTAACACCTCTAGAGTGTTTAATTTCCTTCACCAACTTATTTTCAATCTCGTTATTTATTTTGGAGTCTAAAATTTGCGAAGTTCATTTTCCTAGGCAAATAAATACTATTGACAGTTATGCCCTGTTCTACACGTGTGCTATGCACACTTTGAATGGGCAACAGTGTTATTAATATAGGATAAAAAAGGACGTGCATTTGGTGTCTTTTCACTCATTTATATATAGGAAAGAGACAGTATAGCTTTTTTGTTCTTGTAAAAGGCAAAATACATCAACAATTAAAACAGTCAGCGCACGTTTACTCATGATTAATTTCTATATTTTCTGTTTCTTCCTTATCTTGTGTTCGCCTCTGAAAATTATTAAGTTATTAATCTAGTATTCAGTGCAGACTCAGGTAATCGTAACTTGAATTACAAACATCCAATGAAGTATAAAATTCTATTTGAAGTCATAAAATCACCTTTTAGTTTATTCTGTAAACTGTCTCAATTATTTATGAGAAAACAAGTGCAAATCAATGATGTCACTATATAGAGTACAGCATCTGACAATGTTTTGGAAATATTAGCAGCTGTAGCATTAACAAGCATTTTCTATGTTTTCTTAATTTATTTCTTGTTCAGTTTATCCAACTCTTTTTCAGTTAAATTTGTACCTGTTATTTATGTGTATGTTCCATTTTCAATAGCTGCGTTAAATTCCTGTTTGAGTTCTTCAGTATCTGTGGACTGTACTTTTTCGTCGCCATAGGTTAGGTGCAGCCTCTGTGCATCATCGAGCAATCCAAATCTTTTTAAGTTGTCCTTTGTCCATTAATCCAACAATAAAATCTTCATTATTTGGATAACCAAAAAATAGTAAGTACCAAAAGGTACCCCCTTTATCGCTAGATCAATAGCCTGCACAGAATGTGTAGGCTTTATTGTGTCCTTTGGCACAATAAATAGCAGATGGTGGTGGTGATGATTTTCATAATTCAATTGAAAATTCTTTTATGGAGATGGTGATACAGAAAACACGCAAGATTAAATACAAGTAGATGATACTTCAGATCTTTCAAATGGTTTTTACTGAGGCAAAAAGGTATACAGTTTACTCAAGAACAAATCAAAATTAAATTGAATGAACTATTGAGAAATTCTCCTTACAAATTAGGACTGGAATTATAAAATAAATATCCAGGACATATGTACAGAGATAATAATGATGAAATATACATCAACTACAGAGGAGGATCCGTTTGGTACAGTTAAATTAAAGATTACAGAAAATGGTTGTAAAACACGTTTAGCACAAAGTTTAAAAAAGAATCAATTTAGGGGATTCAGTTTTATTTACGAAGTAAAAGATTAGGATTTTGCCCACAAAAAAAATTCTAGAACTTACTTTTGCCATAGTAGAAGAATTTCACTCTAGATTTAATAGACTTGGAGATACAGAAACTAAAATGCAAAGCACACGTACAGAGCACAGCAAAATACAACCTAAAATACATCTGAACAAATAGTTGACCAAAATAAAGTAACTGAGGAAACAAAAATGAAACCAACAGACATAAATAAACCGCTTCAGAAACATTGAGACTATAATTCACGAATATCACTGGAAAATTGAATGTGGAGAACTTCCAACTGCAGTAAAAGAAAGAGTATTCACTGCACAAGAGGAAAGAGATTAGAAGAAAAACCGATCCCAAACTGAAAATCTGTATTGCAAGAAACGTTGGAAGCTGTTAAGAGCATAAAAGGACAAGTAACTAAACATCTAACACAGTTGGAGAGAATTGTTAAGAACACATTGAAAGGATTCATTAAATATTTGAGAATAATTACCATTAAGTGAAAGGTTACAAGAACCGTTTATAGAAAAGGGCGTTACAATACTTTCTTTAGCCACTGCAATAGGTACAACAATATCAAATGTTATGCTGTCAATTGCTAACAGGAGCTGTAGCGGGTGGTGGAGGAGGTGCTGCTGTTCCATCTAGAAGTAGAGGTCATTTGTTCATTAACAAAATAAAATGGGCTTGATAAATATTACCAACTATTTGCTCGAGTTAGGAAACAAAATCAGTAGTAGCATTGCCTGGAATTACTGGCAGCGTAATAAAATGATTGCTTAGAGTGCTGACCAAATTGTTTCTCTCCTAGCTAAGAATGTTATTCTACTCTTTTTGGCATTAGTTGGTCTGTTATTTGCTTTTTTGATTGGAGGTGTAAACAAAACATCCAGCAGAATAAGAGATTCCTTATTGTCCACGTTTACTTTAAAAAGTAAACTATAGCAGCACTGCAACAACTAGAATCAAGACAAACGATTGCTACTTTACTTCATCGACAATATTGTCTTTTATGCATTTCTAACTTGTCATATGTCATCATGCATGAAATAGGATGCACAGCAGGTTCAGTCGTGCTCTCTATATGTGCAGAAGGAACAATCACGTTAGAGACAACGCATGCCGAAGGAACATCCTCATAATAATCCTTCTTCTCTTCATCAATTATACTCACAATTGAACCTCTACAATGTCTTGTCGTACTATTACACATTGTTTAACAGCTTTTGGAACACCGTTCTTCACTATGTCTATATTGATAATAGGATTAAACCCCGGTTTAAACGAGTCTTTTGGTTTCTGTCAATTGGTATTGTATCCAAGGAACTACCTATTTTCATAACGATATCTCTCGTTAAAAAAGGATACAGTTACCACCAGCAGCATAGACTAATTTTGCATTTTATCTTTATATATAGTCCTTGAATTTTATCATAATATCTTTGTGTAAATCGTAACCTTGCTGTCCCTAAATGCATAGTTCCATTACCTTTGTAACAGTGACTGATAGTGTCGAAATAGACTGTGTAGTGCTTGTTCTGTTTCCAAGTTGTGCACTTAAGATGCAGATTACATAAAACCTTAAAGATTCGTTCAATCTTGTTATTCTCTCATCTAAATATCTCCAACTGTTGCCTCACCTTCATAAGAATATGGTAATTTAATCAAATCCCACTTCCATCCAAGTCCATATATTCCCATTTCAATTGTCTCATCATAATCGTTTAGATCCATTTCCCTCTTCCAGCAATAAAAGCCATCCTCAGCCAGTAAGAGCTATTTTTTGTCCAAGGCTTTGCGTAATACTGTCATGTATAATTGTTCTATTCTTGCACTGGAGGTATCTACTGTCTTGATTTTGTGGAATGTTAAAATTGTTGTAGATCAAATTAATTTCTTTTAGACCTATGCTATTTTATGTTGGATTAAATTCATCGTGACCGGGTAAAGATATTTTATATACAGACATCAGTTTTCGTATTGGAAAGTATGCATGGAGTTGTAAACTGATTTGACTAACTTTGGTATATTTGAATACTTAAAATGCCAGTACGATATATCACAACTAGAAGTAGGCATCCATACTGCCTAATTCAATTGATTTTGCCAGAATGTGCTCGGTATCTACTTTGCCCTTTGTTGTATCTTGAATATATAAGTATAAAAAATGTTTCATGGTTCTAGGTTACAAAAAAGCTTTTTAGTGTTGTAAAAAACAAATTCTCATCGAATGCTTTAGCAATTTCAGTGTCAACTGATGCATACATGCACAAAGTACTGTACTTGTTTGTTTTTTATAATATGAAATCCAATACATTAGAAGTTGGTGTTATTTCGTTAGAACTATAGACTATTGCTTTAGGACTGGAGTCATCCAATGTAGCTCTGGAGCCTACACAAGAAGCAGTGTAGCTGTACCTAGCGTATATAATTTAGATTTTTAAAAATAATGTGAAATTGACTTTTTTTCTTGTGCAAATATATCGAGCCTCTATTTACCGGTTTTTCATATCCTGTAAGTTTTTGTTGATTTCTGTCTCTAATCTTTCAATTTCGTTTCCTCCACTGTTATACCATTTTAATCTTGTTGATGTCCACACACTTTATACCTCTGGTGTTTTGTACTGTGCTTTGCGCTGGCTTTCTCTATTGCATTTGTAGCATTGTACAACTAATTGTATCTCCGGCATTGATTGTACCATTTATTTTTGCATGTTTATTTTTTTTTTTTTTTTTTTTTTACATTACTACTAGATATCAGATGAACGTTCTGAAGAAAAAATGGTCCAAATCTGTATATCTACGCGCTGTGAAAGCTGTGCTCGCTAATATTTCATCCATATGGTGTAAAAATTCTTTCCATATCAAAAAATTTGGATTAATTTTCCGGTAATTCTATGAGACTGAATGTTTTATGGATACATATTAATTGTACATTTTAAAACATATGTCTAGAAAAACACATAATTGATTGTATAACCTTTCGCACCATTTATATACCTTCTTTCATAAAATTGGAAAGAGACTTCAATGTCCTTATGATTGCTTCAATATTTATGAAATTGTTATTGCGCCTTTGTCTTCAAATCTCATAGACCAGCTTGTAGTCTCTTACACTGCAGCTGTTTTTCAACTTTGCTGAGATATAGTTTGTATCAACTTCATGTTTTTAAATGTTATCTCTTTCATTTCTTGTGTTATATAATTTATTATCCTGTTATATCATTGTGCACATTGAAGTCACCTTATCATGTTATCCCATTTAATTTAGTCCGACAATTGATTGATATTTGCGTGATCAACTCGATTTTCAGGACAGTAGTATAAGGTGTCTTACTTTTCCATGTCAGTCATTTTAAACGCGATAATGTATCCACAGAAAACTTTACGCTTGATAAATTGGCTGTAGGTGTTATCAACAAGCCAACAGGACATCCATGTACAACATGAAGTTTTATTTCCAACAATATGCAATGTTTGTTTCAATCCTTTCAAACGTATTAATGATTTCAGATTTATGTAAAATTGTGCTATTCCCATGATTGTTTCTGCTACATGTACCTCATATATACTGCGTCACAGTGTGCTGTTTTAAATCGAAGTTTGTTTTCCATAAATGATATGTATTTCTTTGTCGAATTATTGTAGATTGACCTTGTAAAGTTTATGAAATCTTCAAAAGATACTGTAAATTAAGCCGCAAACAATATCGGTATTTATTCACATCCAATACGCAATTTATTTCTTCACACTGCACTGGTTAACATATTTCTATCAGGGTTGATGCCGCTTATTTCAATACTGTAATCATTAAAAGTAATCTGTAAAACTGCATCTTTTCTAAAGCACTAAAGTATATATTTTTTAATGTTTGAAATAAACATAACACTTTTGTTCTCTTGAATGTTATTATTTGACACAAGTAGCTTTGACCAGACTTTTATCCCATCCAAACTTGTAAAGAATAGGCAATATCTCTATATATCGAAAAGTTTGTTTCCATGTTAAACTCGTTAAATATTTGTCGCACCTCTGTGAAAACTGTTTAACTCATTATTTATGATGTGTCCAAAATTTCAAATTAATATTTTCTGTTTGCTTTGCTAATAGTCTGAATAGCATAGTAAAGTTTTAATTTGTAATACAACACCCTCAAGTCTAACTGGTCTAGTGCTCTTTAAAAAAATAATATCCTCGAGTCTGACTAGTCTAGTGCCTTTTTTTCATTTTTATTGTAATATTCTCGTATCCCCTACACATGAATCGTCTAGAGACTTATAATTTTGTTTATAATTGAGTGGTCTCGTATATCCCTATGCAGAATATAAAAGGTATGTGTGGTCTAATAGTTCTTAACTTTGATGTTAGTGTTCTCGTATCTCTATATATGATGTAAAAAAGCACAGATATGTAAGTTGTCTATTCACGGCAATATGTATATTACTCTTAGCTCTAGCTGGGTGGTGTTTTGTCTGGTCTCCTGATAGATTCAATTTACAAGATATGAGAAAAAAAACTTATTGCTGATAGAGCTTTTCCAACAATTTTAAAATCGTATTATACTGAAGTACTTCTTTTTTTTCAAAATCAAGTTTAAGTATAATCTTGCGCTTGATGATTCCTCAGTCTTTCAATATGCCAATTTCAATTAACTTACCAGCAAAGAGCAGTTTAGGAAGTGATAAAAATACATATATATATGTGTTTTCATAATAGACTAATTGGTCCACGCCTTCGTTTGCAGAGTATAAAGACACCATGCTAATTGATTCTAAAATACAATTTCTCAAGAATAAATGCTATTAAAGAGCATAAGAGCCCACACAAAAGTGAACAAAGGATATCCAATTAGGGTTATAAATAAACTAAAGTTAGCACCTTTTATAACGCTGGCACACAACTACCAGTTATACTCGTTTAAAAGTCTAGACGAACTACAAACTGCACAATGCGCCGGCATATCAGGGTCTGTGAAGTTATTAGGAGTAACCAGTAAAACAAACAACATAGACCCTGATCTTCCGGTCAATTATGCGAGGGCAGACCAGGGTCTATTGTTTTTTCAGTTGATATGTACATGTAAAGCTCTGTCCTGACAGTATAAAATGTACATGAATAAAAAGATGCCAATGTGCAATAAATATTCAAACTCACGTGTGCATTTTTTCTAGAAAGCTATCCAAATCTCGAAACAGATTAATCAATCAAAATAAGAGCAATTAGTAAGCACTTTTTACGACAGAATAAAAACTGTTAACGGCAAACAAAATTCATCATTTTAGTGTCATAATCAAGCGATTATCTCATTTTCACGCGTGATTTAGACATTGATAGAAGAGTATGGAAATGTGACCCCAATGGAAGACGAAAGTAGACCATACGTTATCTTCGCAGAAGAAAAAATAATTTATACAGCTAGAACTCGAAGGGCGGATTTGCAAACTGCTCAGGTTCGAATTCTGATTTAAAACTTAAATACAGTCTAACCTTTCATGAACGACTACCTCTGGATGTAGGAAAACGCCTCTAAAGACACGTGTGTGCTTGACTAAGGTTTGTTATTATGATACTTTTGTTTACAGGACCTGGAAATAAAGGCTATTTAAGACAGATGATTGCTCTGTGCAGGTGATTGTCAAGGTAGGTTTGATTGTGGATGATCTATCAGGATTATCTCAATACCATTATCTATTAATATATTTGTAACTTGCATTATTTTGATTTTTCCTTGCATTTCTGTAATAACAGCAATAAAATGTAATGCATTTGACCCATAACAGTTCACCTGATGACAACTCATGTTTTGTACCTTCCATGACGTAAGTCGAAGATCTATGTGGTCCTGATCACAGGACTGTCTTGTACAGTGTACGCCTGAAAATATTGGCAGCTGTCCAATTTGACCCCTTGTACTAGAGCTTATGTTACTAATATGCTAACTGGCCATTAAGCATACATGTACACTGTAACGTACTAACTGGGGGCAGACGGGGAGGTTGCCCCGGGTGCCAGAGGTCTTGGGGCGCCAAAACAGCTGATAAAAATTCAAGCCTCGTATTCTGGCCCTTTGGGCCGTCATCGTCGCCCCGGGCGCCATTTACCCTTAGTACGCCACTGCATATACAGACAATACATTTTCGGTGATGTCAGTACAAATAATTATCCATATCATAAACTATATGTAATTCTTCAAAAATTATAAAAGTGGAAATATATTGTGAGGTTAGCAAAGATGATCTTCAATCATTTTGACAATTATAATTATTGGAATCTACATACAATCAGTCTTGCATGAAGTACGAGTCGTATTATGACTAGGGCTTATTTGCATATGGGACAGAGTAAGAGAGAAGATCTTTATTTACGAGTGAGAGAGACATACACAGACATACAGACAAAGAGAAGTGAAGAGAACTTATGTATATTGAAATACAGTCTTATTTATATGTGTGAATGCTTTTCAAACAAAAGTACCTGCACTTTTATGGCTTCTGCATACAAAGATTTCAAAAGTCAAGTCTGTCAATGAACTATCGCATAACATAGATTCCATGTCTGTCAATGAACTATCGCATAACATAGATTCCATGTCTGTCAATGAACTATCGCATAACGTAGATTCCAGGTCTGTCAATGAAATATTCTATTGCATAACATAGATTTAGACTGGTGGTGTTTGAGTGGTGTAATTCATGATGTATTATGATTTAGACTGGTGGTGTTTATGTGGTGTGAATTATGATGTAATATCATTTAGATTGTATCACGATGAAATATCAGTTAGACTGGTTGTGTTTGGGTGGTGTGAATCACGAGGTTATATCATGATGTATTATAATTTAGACTGGTGGTGTTTAGGTGGTGTGAATTATGATGTAATATCATTTAGACTGGTAGTGTTTGGGTGGTATGAATTATGATGTAATATCATGTTGATTGCTTGTGTTTGGGTGGCTTCACAAGAGTTTATCAAACCGAGTGAGTCAACATTTTCATCAGATTTCCATCTAATTTTTGCCATAACGTTTTAAATTCTATACACATTTTTGCCGTAACGTCATAAGTCCTGTACACATTGTTACCATTACGTTATAAATCCTGTACACATTGTTGTCATAACGTTATAGTCCTGTACATATTTTTGGAATAACGTTATAAATCCTGTACACATTGTTGTCATAATGTTATAGTCCTGTACATATTTTTGGAATAACGTTATAAATCATGTACACATTTTTGCCATAACGTTATAAATCCTGTACACATTTTGACCATAACGTTATAAATCCTGTACACATTTTTGGAATAACGTTCTAAGTCCTGTACACATTTTTTGCCATAACGTTCTAAGTCCTGTACACATTTTTGACATAACGTTATAAATCCTGAACACATTTTTGCCATAACGTTCTATGTCCTGTATACATTTTTGCCATAACGTTCTAGTCCTGTACACATTTTTGCCATAACGTTCTAGTCCGAACACATTTTTGCCATAACGTTCTAGTCCTGTACACATTTTTGCCATAACGTTCTAGTCCTGTACACATTTTTGCCATAACGTTCTATGTCCTGTACACCTTTTTGCCATAAAGTTCTATGTCCTGTACACATTTTTGCCATAACGTTCTAAGTCCTGTAAATATTTTTGTTATAACGTTCTAAGTCCTGTACACATTGTTGCCATAACGTTATAAATCCTGTACACATTTTTGCCATAACGTTCTATGTCCTGTATACATTTTTGCCATAACGTTCTAGTCCTGTACACATTTTTGCCATAACGTTCTAGTCCGAACACATTTTTGCCATAACGTTCTAGTCCTGTACACATTTTTGCCATAACGTTCTATGTCCTGTACACATTTTTGCCATAAAGTTCTATGTCCTGTACACATTTTTGCCATAACGTTCTAAGTCCTGTAAATATTTTTGTTATAACGTTCTAAGTCCTGTACACATTGTTGCCATAACGTTATAAATCCTGTACACATTTTTGCCATAACGTTCTATGTCCTGTATACATTTTTGCCATAACGTTCTAAGTCCTGTAAATATTTTTGCCATAACGTTCTAAGTCCTGTACACATTTTTGCCATACGGTCTAAGTCCTGTACACATGTTTGTCATAACGTTCTAAGTCCTGTACACATGTTTGCCATAATGTTCTAAGTCCTGTACACATTGTTGCCATAACGTTCTAGTCCTGTACACCTTTTTACCATAACGTTCAAAGTCCTGTACAAGATAAAGAAATAATTATGCTGCTGACTAGGCGCAGCAATTTCCATTTTTTGTGTGTGTGTTTTAATTCTAAAACCACTATACACTCCATCACTCACAAAGAAATATACATCGTAATTGCTAAATAGTACACCCAATCTGCTAGAAAGTTTCCGATACATTAAATCACAAGGAATTATGCATCGTAATTGCTAAATAGTACACCCAATCTGCTAGAAAGTTTCCGATACATTAAATCACAAGAAAATATGCATCGTAATTGCTAAATAATACAATCAATCTGCTAGAAAGTTTCCGATACATTAAATCACAAGAAAGTATGCATCGTAATTGCTAAATAGTACACCCAATCTGCTTGAAAGTTTCCGACACGTGCTACCTGTCCATACATACCGAGCTGGCGCAAGGTATTTGGCGCCCTAGGCGAACTTTCAGCTTTGCGCCCCCTCCCCTCCCCACACACACAATTAACTTACAAAATTGAATATTGTATACTTATTCTTTCCTTCTGTTTTTCTCTTTCATTTTTTTAGACGCTTATTATCTTCTTTTACGCTATTTCTCTTTCTTTTTTTATTCAGTCAGTTTTTTGCCACCCCAGGCGACCGCCTAGTTTGCCTAGCGGTTAAACCGGCCCTGCATACATGGTACAGTTGGTTCTTTTTGTTCAGAAAATGAATTTTTATTTAATCCATTGAATTACATACAATTATATATTATATAAATAATTAATTTATTATATTTTAAAACATAACATAATTAATATATATTGTTCATAAAATAGTTTTTTTTATATATTTATTAAAGTCTTATTCCTCATTGATGAATGAAAAGCGTCACAAGAAGAACGCAAATACACCAACAATACCAACACATGCGGAAAGCTACAGTGATTATGCAAATGAATTGTACATACCTTTTTCAAAGTGACATACAGAGCGGATCAACCACTGCACTATGCGGACCGTCTATAATCATAAATATAAAGGTAATAAATATAACGAAATATAAAAAAGACGATGCAATGTCTTCCAATAATTTTGAGAAAGTGTGGTATCTACGTTTCTTCTCAAACATTTAGGTGCACCCATTCCAAAGTTTATGAGTTTAAGAAAATCTTTCTTAAGGAGAACCTATTCATAATTTTTAAAACATTCAGATTTAATCTGCTAATGAATAGATTGGTAGCCGCTCCATTCCTTAAATATAATTCCACCTGATTTCTGAGGGGACGCTCCACTTAAAAATTTGGTTCGAAGCTCCTTACGTTTGAATAAATAAATTTATTTTATGCTAGGCAGTGAATTACTGGATTTTCCGAGTAAAATAATTGTGATATTTCACTGCAGTGAAAAAAATATATTTTGTCACTGGCCGTCAATAAACATTGATAACGTTATAACAAGAAAATTACGAATTTTATGTAAGACGCTTGCGTGGTGTAAAGGTTAAGATGACTACTTCACATCCAGGCGAACCGGGTTCAAATCCAATAACGAGCAAATATTACTTTTCTTCATTTTCTTTGTATCTGCTGTTTTACCTTGAATGTGAAAGGAGCATTATGTGACTACTGATATTTTATGTGCAAATATAAAAAAACAGAGCATTACATAAACGGTAAACTGCTGACATTATCACGCGAGATGCAGTAAGAAATCAGCTACTTCAGTGTGTTATGCATGCATGAGCATAAAATAAAAAGAATAATTGCTTGCTCGGAGTGAATAACGGATATATTTCATCTCGTGGGTGAAAAACTTAAGTATTTTCACCCACTCGATGAAATATATCCGTTATTCGCTCGTTTCTAGCAAATATCCTCTCTATAACTATGCAATGATTAGAGGGAGAGACGCTTTTTCATTGGATCACACGACGTCATGTGATTTATGATAATTAATTACATTGCATTGTCAGTACGTCATAATGTATTTTATGTGGTCATGCTATTTAAATGGTATTTTAACTCTCCTCAAACATGCTGAATTTCAAAAATTAGCATGAAATCATGTTATAAAACAATTACAAACTGCGAATATGAAGTTTTATGAACCAGTAAATGTATCATGTTGGCTTCCGCTTCGCGTCGGTAAACATGAGGTTTGCCGATTCATAAATCTTCAGCTACTATTATGTGTATTTCACCTACTAAACGAAAAATTTTAGTTTTATAATCTGAAAAAAAAAGAAAGATGTAAGTAGAGGATGTCCAAGTGGATTTTTAAAAAAATGCATTGTATTTTCATTGTAATCTTCGCTAATGGTTACAAACAGCTAAACTTTCATCGTAATTTACTTACTGATCAATGTCGGTGAAAGATATCTATATTATGCTCTAAATACATAGAGGATATTTTATTTTCCTAGGTTAATACCGGATATATTTCATCGTGTGGTTAAAAAAACGTGATATTTTAACGAGTGGCGAAGCCACGAGTTAAAATATACCGTTTTTTGGCACCACAAGATGAAATATATCCGGTATTAACGCAGGAAAAGAAAATTTTCTTTTTATTATATACCTAAGTTGCTCCAGAATCGAAGCTTAGAAGATTAAACTCACTATTCAGCGCCACACTCTACCCCCAGCCACCCCTTTTTTCGTAAATTCACCTCACTTTCATAGGCTGGTCATATAAATATCAGTGACTTAAGATAACGGTATGATTGGGTTGGCCTAATCTGACGCAGTAAATAATATTTTTGACATTTTGTAAACTATTTGATCATATTTGACCACGAAGCAAGTCCGATTCATCAATGCATCACAGCGGGTTTATCACTGTTGTCAAGGAAGTAAGGGGAAATAACTTCATAGAGACGCGAACGGCGTCGACTAAAATTTCGTATACAAAAATTAATTTCCATGTCTGAAATGTAATGCAGTTTCTATTTATTTGTTCTAGCTCACAAAATGCTCGTTTTTGTTGCTGCAGGCATAACTTCTGTTGGCACACACAGTCCAGCGTCGCATGGCATGATGGGAAATGTTATATTTTCACCTGTGAAAATATAAGGATATATTTTTCACATGTGAAAATATAGGAACGAAAAAATATTAAAATTATTTCGCCAATAAGTTTCTATATTTCACACTAAAGTATATAATAAATACATATTATTCGCCAATACCTCCTTTACGTTTTCTTCTTTTGCTTATGTATTTTTCCCCTACAAATTGACTGGTTTACATTGTTAATTATATTGCATTTATTTTTGGTTGTTTCCTTGTTAATCAATCATTTGAAAACAAAAGGAGTAGGAAATACAAATTAAAACCAATTATTATCAACGAACCACAAAGCTTATATCAGTTCCGTTTAGAGAAGGCTAATATTTAGATACAATATTTGCTATATTTAACATAGGATTTCAAAATCTGAAAAAGAAACATTCATCATCAGTGGCGTACCAAGCGTAAATTAAGCCTGGGGCGACGATGATGGCCCAAACGGCCAGAATACGAGGCCCGAATTTTTATCAGCTGTTCATCATTAACTGATTTTTTCCGAACCGGATCCCGAGCTGAAGGATTCTGTCCGAATATTTCTTCGCTTTTGCTTCGGATTCCTGTGTCAAGGCTGATAAATATGAATACTCCAGACAAAAACTGTTTTTTATATAGCCGCGTGCAAAACAACTTGCATATTACACAAGTTACATTTATAATCTTTGTTCAGCGGATAGGTGCTCAATCTTTCGATGAAAAGAAAAAGAAGCAAACAAACGGAAAAACAAACAACAAGATCCACAAATCCCATTATGTCATTCAAGTACGTAGACGTACATGTGTTGACATTAAATAATTATGTAATGTTTGCCAGTAAAGACTTTAAAAAATCGAAAGATATCTCAATGCCGAAGTATTCTCTCGATGAATCCAAACTATAATCGTGCACTCAGTGTTGTAACAGGAGGTGCACATATCATAGAGACAACTACGAAGGCTCAATAGCGCCAGGCAGAAAAAATTAAACTCACTTAAACGAGTTTAAAAACTCATTTGAACGACTTTAAATCTCGTTTAAATCAGTTTGCACTTGCTTAAACGACTTTAAATCTCGTTTGAAGGTGCTTGTAAACTTGTTTCAACGAGTTTAAATGCGACCTTCAATATCTTTTTAAAGAGTTTGTAAGCCCGTTTGAGCGAGTCTATAACTTGATAATCGAGATCATATCTCGTTTAAACCACTTTAAATCTTGCTAGAACGAATTTGGACCTCGTTCGGACAACGCCTCGGATCTTTGAATTCAGGATATTCGATAAAATTAAAGTCGTTTGAACAAGTTTATAAATCAATGGAATAAGTTTTGAAGTCGTGTCAACGAGTTTATAACCTGTTCGAACGACATACCTCTCGTTTAAACGAGTTAAAAAGTCGTTTCAAAGAGTATATAACTTATTTGAACGAATTTGTAAGTTGCTCAAACGAGTTTAAAACTTGTCAGAGTGCCTTAAATCTCGTTTTAATGAGTTTCAATCTAGTCAAAAGAGTTTTTAAAAATTGTTCCAACAAGATTTAAAGTCGCACAAAACAAGTTCTTAACTTGTTAAAACCAGTTATAAACTGCTAAAACGAGTCTACAAAGTTCCTTTAATCGAGATTTAAGATCTCAGTTTTTTTAAAAAACTATTTACAAACTCGTTTAAACTACTTTTTCTTCAATGTCCAAGATGCTTTTCCGTAGAAATCTACTGAAGTTCATTCTGAACATCCAAATAAAAATTTAAAGAATTTGCAATCTACCCTCTTGGTGACTGACGTGGTGGGTGGGGTAGTGGTATTTGAAGGAAGGTATGTATGACCGAGAAATCGGGACATCCACAATCCACACACACACACACAGATATATATATATATATATATATATATATATATATATATATATATATATATATTTATATATATATATATATATATATATATATATCGAGAGAGAGAGAGAGAGTTACAAATATACACCAAACAGAGCGGAAAGTGCTATCCCTGGTTCCTACATTAGAATGCTTGATAACATTAACATTATATATATATCTAAAAGTTCTGTTTTGACCTTGTCTGTTTACGACAGATAAGGCTATGGAAAAGAAATGCAAATGTGCTGCTCTGAAACGGACCAAGACAGTCAGTACACACAAAAATAAACAGACGGACACACAAACATAGAAAGAGACAGATGCGAAATATAATAGTTGTATGCATCATATTTTTAGAAAAATATATCCCTACCTTTGAGTAATATAATCCAGCTTTTCAAGCGGTAGCAAACTCTGTCCACGCTTTTCACAGTGAATATACACAACTTTCTAAAGCACATAAAGTTCGGCACGTTTTTAAACGATCGATAGTACTTAACACTCCCAGTGAAAGATTTCATCAGTAAATGATTGATTTGTGGTTTACATTTGAAACTTTTTTGGAAATTACATTTCAAACAAATAACATCAATGGAAAGTAAAGATCTTTCAATTATGGGCGTCACATAATTTCAATCAAAAAATATAGATCGGGTATGATCTGAGGGATGGACTGGGTTTTCCATAAAATTTCATACCGTATCGTTTTAGTGATCACCAATTTAAACATCAGTGTTCTCATATCGTATCCTTTTAGTGATCACAAATTAAAACATCAGTGTTCTAATATCGTATCCTTTTAGTGATCACAAATTAAAACACAGTACAAAATACCAGAGGTATAAAGTGTGTGGAGATCAACGAGCTTAAAATGATATAACACTGGAGGAAAGATTGGAGACATAAATCAACAAAGACTTGCAGGATATGGAAAATTAGTAAATAGAGGCTCAATATATTTACACAAGAAAACCAATCTCGCTTTATGTATTAAAATCTAAACAATAGACGTTAGGTACAAATGTAGCTACAATGCTTATTTTGTAAGCCCAAGAGATACATTGGAGGACTCCAGTCCAGGTACAGATGTAGCTACAATGCTTATTGTGTAAGCCCTAGAGATACATTGGAGGACTCCAGTCCAGGTACAGATGTAGCTACAATGCTTATTTTGTAAGCCCTAGAGATACATTGGAGGACTCCAGTCCAGGTACAGATGTAGCTACAATGCTTATTTTGTAAGCCCTAGAGATACATTGGAGGAGTCCAGTCCAGTTACAGATGTATCTACAATGTTTATTTTGTAAGCCCAAGAGATACATTAGAGGACTCCAGTCCAGGTACAGATGTAGCTACAACACTTATTTTGTAGGCCCTAGAGATACACTGCAGGCCCTAGACTTCAGATGGACTTCGAATTATTCTGTAGGCCCTACAGATACATTGAAGGCCCTAGACTTCAGATGGATTTCAGATTATAAAAACAAATAAGTACAGCACCCAGCTAGGATGTTTTATGCACCAGTTGGGCATTCCCAGCTAGGATGTTTTTATGCACCAGTTGGGCATTCCCAGCTAGGATGTTTTTATGCACCAGTTGGGCATTCCCAGCTAGGATGTTTTATGCACCAGTTGGGCATTCCCAGCTAGGATGTTTTTATGCACCAGTTGACACTGAAATCGCTAAAGTATTCGATGATATATAAACTTTACTGAAAAGATTATTTCAAATAAAACCATTAAACATTTTTTATACGTATATATTCAAGATCACAACAAAGGACGAAGTAGATACAGAGCACATTCTGACATGAGATTTTGGCAAAAGCAATTGAATTAGGCAGTATGGATGCATGCTTTTAGTTGTGGTATATCGTACTGGCATTTTAAGTAATCAAATATACCAAAGTTAGTCAAATCAGTTTATAATTCCATACATACTTTCCAATACGAAAACTGGTGTCTGAATATAAAATATC
Organism: Margaritifera margaritifera; assembly: GCA_029931535.1. Lineage (NCBI taxonomy): Eukaryota > Metazoa > Mollusca > Bivalvia > Unionida > Margaritiferidae > Margaritifera > Margaritifera margaritifera. The sequence goes on along the minus strand of JAQPZY010001675.1, from coordinate 1,030,333 downwards.
TTTACCCGGGTCAGGATGAATTTAATCTAATATACAATAGCATAGATCTCAAAGAAATTAATTTTGATCTGCAACAATTTTGACATTCCACCAAATCAAATCAGGAGATACCTCAAGTGCAAAAATACAACATTTTCTATATGACAATATTAAGTAAAAAACATATTTCTAATTGCCGAGGATGGCTTTTACTACTGAAAGAGGGAAATGGATCTAAGCTACTATGATAAGACAATTGAAATGGAAATGTATGACCTTGGATGGAGGTGAAATTTGATTAAATTACCATATTCTAATGAAGGTGAGGCAACAGTTGGACACATTTCTTTCTGCTAGATAGGTTTCGTTTGATTTTGTGGGGTTTAACGCCATTTTTCAGCACCAGATAGGGTATACATGGAGGCCAATATATTTGGTGGAGGAATAATCCAGGAAGACCTCGGGAAGAACCACCAACCCGTGAAGCTACTGGCAAGCTTTCTCGCATAACCTACGTTGGTCGAGCCGAGACTCGAACTCACGCGGACAGTACTTACTTAATTTGAGATAAATTCGGCCGTGTACTAGTATTCACCCCGTAAAGGGGATTAAGGTGTGTGCTGAGCACACTAATTAATTTTCGTCAAGTGGGTTGCCGGGCTTCAAATTCACTTGAGGCATTACTGCGTGCACTGCACGCTATTTATACACCACTCCCTCGCTGCATGGTTTCCCCACTATGGGGGCGCCATATGGGACTGCATGTACAATTATTTATACCTGTACATAGGAATGGAACCACAATGTTTACAGGTTTACAGATGTGCGCACTGCGCATTGTTTAATTAGATGTCTGGAGTGGAAGGCTGCACGGACTCGGCAAGGGAGGCGCGAAGCATGACGAAAGTTTTGAAACGCCATGAACGTATATAATCAAATTCTGCCCAGTTAGCTAAATCGGGCTGTCCCTAATACCAATTGTGTGTTAGCCACATATTGTAATTAAAGTCAAGCTAACCAATTTTGCGTACATAGTGTACTTCTAATTTTCCGAAAATAATAACATTAATTAAATCTTGGGTTACAGTAACTCATTACTAATTCAGTGATCGTAATTAGGTAACAATGTAGTTATTTTTTTGAACGGCGGTCGAATGAGTCAAATTTATTAATATCAGTAAATTACAATAAAGTTGTTATCGAAATAGGTTTCCAAGCCAAAGTGAAAACCTTTAGGCATTTGGTAATTCATTTTCCCTTTGGCAAACTGTGTTCTCTGGATGGACGATCTTCTTCCACACACTGTTTTGCCGTTCTCGACTCCTGGTATTTCGTATACGGGAACAGGAGCAGTTTGTAGGCCTCCGACAGGTATTCTGCTACCTCCACCAGACTGGCCACAGAGTATTTGGTATAGGCATCCCTGTAATATGTATGCATTACATGGGCCCCAAATTTCCATTCCATTTTAACTGGCTTCCACCGTATGCGCAACGACCCCCAGATAATGTCTCGTACTGCACCTACGAAGTGGCTTGCTTTTGTTTTGTCTGTGATTGTCGCTTCGAGCCCCATGTCGAGTAGACGTTGAATGTCGGGGTCGTTGTTTTCCTCCTCCTTTGTCGCCTCCTCATCTATCTCTTTTCCTACTTCATCCTTCTCGATGGTATGCGTAGATTCGAATATGTTTTCGGTAATGTTGATGGGTTCTGGTACAGTTTAAGAGTGTGTGACCTCAGCTTGCGTAGAGGGTTAAGGTGGGGGTGGGGGTAGATTTTCCCGTAATCTCGCCGGTCAGGTTACTGGATTCGGATATCCGCAAACGGTCCGCTTCATTCTGGCAAGGCTTAGAGTGGGCAGAGGTTAAAGCCAGTCCCTCTTTCCACCTCTTGGCCCTTTTCCTGTTATACCTAGACCAAGCAGACTCCCAAGTCCCCGTAGTATCTTTTCCAACGGCGACAGAGGTAAGATGTGTGGCTGATCTGTAAAGGCGATCGCCTTAGACCACTCGGCCACCCGGAGCCCAATTCTGCAAGATAGCAATGGGTTAACAGACGATTGGTTTGGTTTGCTTTTGTCGGGTTTAACACCATTTTGCAACACATGATAAGCTATACAGAACTCATGCGAACAAAGGTGAGATGTGTGAGTGATCTGTAAAGGCGAGCGCCTTAGACCACTCAGCCACGCAGGGCCCCGATTAACAGAAGAGAGAAGAGCAAGACTGCACCAGTCTTTAAGGCCCTATGTAATTTGCATCTAAGGTGCAAAAGTTGGAAACAGAACATGCATTACATAGTCTGTGGACAATAAAGAGTCTCTTATTCTGCTGGATGTTTGTGTGTGTGTGTGTGTGTGTGTGTGTGTGTGTGTGTGTGTGTGTGTGTGTGTGTGTGTGTGTGTGTGTGTGTGTTGAGTAGGCTTGTATATATAACTGTTGGACTTTTTGAGGGGATGCTGTTTATAAAACAGATTTTGACCATGTTTTGTTAGGAATTTCTATGCGTTAACTTTATCTTTAATTTTATACACATTTTACAGAATTTTAGCATCTTTACGTTTTGTATTTTATCTTTTTGTACTTGCTGTGTGCATTTATTTGGAAGGGTTTATTTTTCTAAATTTTGTGCTGTTCATAGTTACATTTTTCTAACTTTCCCTTTAGTTGGCACCATATAGCCACTATTATGCTGAGGAGTCGTTAAACGCTATTACATACATACATTTTGTGCATATACCTGTGTTAAATTCTGCATGTCTATCGAGCGAGTTCTCTTCCACATGAGTCCTTACCTTCAGCTTTGTTCCATTCTTATCGGGGAAAGAGTGGGTTAGGGCACTGGCGTATGAAAGCTTGGTGACGTTATTCGCGACACGAGTTTCATTCCAGCTTGGAACGAATAATAACTCTGAAAACCATGACCATTAATTAATCGAATGTTATTGTCAATTATCTACAAAACTTGGGAATTTTGTGTATAAATCCAAAGAACATTTGAGGTCATTAAGTAAATCGAACACAAAGTAAGTAATAATTTCATAAACCATTTTCTTTTCGAATATATGGATATACTTTTTATACAGAATATTGAGTCGTGCCTTTAGCAGGACAACATGAAAATTTCTTGATAACTTTTTTGGTTTCATTTTCAAAGATCTCCATATACAACCGAGAATAGAGTATTGCTTTAGAAACATTGACTATTGTCTTGAAAGGAACATTTGTTTATTTATTTTTGGTCTAAATTTATCCGTTAAAACAACATGTTCTAACAAGCACGGGAGTTTGTAGTTTCGCGTATATAGAGGGGAGCCTTTATTTAAACCAAGGTAACAACTCCTCTTTCTCTCGTTCCTACATATGTGGGATACAGTTTTCTCTATGTAAGAAAGTCACGTAAAATACACTTAAGGGCACTCATTTACACTATAGATGACGTCATAATGATTAAATCGTCATGAACGTCTGCAATGTTTCTTGTTCTTAGGCACTGAAAAAACAAATTGTGTCGGCCTATGAACAATAATCTATGGTTACAACAAAATGATAAATTGCTGGTAAACAAAACTTGTAATGCTCTTTTTAATGATGTAGAAACTTTTTAAAAATATTCCGTATTTCTAAACCTATATCCATATAGACGATGCGCCATCTTTTTTTCCAACACTGTCTCCAATCCCACACCAGTGCACGTGACATTTACTATTAAAACTCATAATATTCATTGGGACCTAAATGTAGGGATTAAATTGGTACCAACACCGTTTTTTTTTTTCTTTTTTTTTTTGGGGGGGGGGGGGGGGCACAAATTATAACATCAGTGCACATTAGTAAAAAGAAATTATTTTTTAAAGGACTGTGGCAGTCATAGCGGGATGAGGGTCCAATATTTTTTAATACTCAATGAATAACCTTTTTATTATATGCTTAAAAATAAGCATATTAATAGTTCTTTTATGTTATAGGAATAACACAATTAAAACAAAATATTATTTCAACGTTTTATTTAACATTCTACTCGTCGTTCATTGAATGAATGAAATCAGAGCACCACGCAGTAATACACGCTACTTTACTGCGTTGCAAGCTCGCGCATATAGGGGGTGATTCTCGTTCAGCAGTGAACGAAAAACAAAGTTTGTTAAGGAAGATGAAATGTCATGTAGCCAGACAAACACAGTGAAATATCGGTATTAGGAAAAAGTGACAACAGTTATAAAAAGATGAGCCAAGAACAATTCCGTCAAAGTTTGGTCGTTATGATTGTCGACGGTGCTGTCATGGTGGCGGATAAATTTGATATGTGCAGTGTGCGTCAGGATTATTGCGATGGTATTGTGGCCCATTGGTTTTAAATAATACCTAAAAAAAAAGATATAGATTCATTTTGTAATCGCTTGTGATTCATTCAAATTCTAGTACAGGATAAAACAAAGGTTATTTAGTGGATAAAAGTGCACTGTTTACGTAAAAGAGAGATACTTAATTGATACATTGGAGGAAAGGTCAGTTTTACTCTCTCTCTCTCTCTCTCTCTCTCTCTCTCTCTCTCTCTCTCTCTCTCTCTCTCTCTCTCTCTCTAACAACAGGAACTAGCGATCACTGGCAGTCCAGTTTCAATATTTTTATAAATCATTTTATAAATCTTTTTTTTTTCTCTTTGCAATTTATGTATTTGGTTGTATTTAGATTCTCTTTATTTAATTAGGATGAATTATATTTCTAGATCTCTTGTATATAAAGAAAAATACCAAACATCATCGTTCTCAGACAGTGAATTCTCAAGCACTGGCGTCAGGTAGACCGTTACTGCAATTGTTGGCCTCTGGTGGGCGTCATATTTATGATGTGGTCAGCGTTCGACGTTTCTGTCGACATTTTTATTTAGCCGTAGCCAGAAGTACTTCATCGAATGCGGGCACGTGTTTACCATATAAGGAAGTGGTGAACAGTATTTTTACTTAAATACGGTCAATATTGCTGGATATTGACCCCGTAGCAAGAATGTTAAGCTAATGGGACTGTTTCTAAAGTATGTAATAATAGATTATATATTAGGGTTTCAAAGAGGGGTAGGGTGTAATATGTTATTATTTCTGTTGCATGAACTCATTGGATATGCAAAAGAAGATGATAACAAATTTTATGCATCATTTTTGGATACAGAATGGTTTTTTTTATACTGTTTCCCACGATAGTTTGTTTTACAAATTAAAACAAAATGATACAATATATTCATATGGATTTTCAAAGTAATGGTTTTCACTCTTCCCATCAACTGCCTAGGACATAAATGCTCACAAAAATGTATATGCTATATTGACTCCAAAACGAGAATGAGTAGTTTCTTCATTATTTTAATTTTCTGGAAACGTGATGCAACAGTTCCATTTACCTAACCGTTATTTACTGGAAACGTGATGCAACAGTTCCATTTACCTAACCGTTATTATGTAACGTTAAGATATGCATGAATGGAATCCATGGTAAATATACACATCAATCTGAATAGCAGTATGTTTGTAGCGCTCAAAGGAACACTTCAAGGTGTCATTTTGTCTCCTTGGCCATACATTATCGTTGTTGATGAACTGTTGAAAAGGTTAATTAATTCAGGCAGAGGCATAGCGTTGTTCAATAGTTGATGCACATGTCTGATATTGTCAGAGGATATGATCCTTTTATTATTGTCAAAATCAGGTATGGATCATTTATTATGTATATGTTATGAGCACTCTCAAATTGGAAGTACAATCCTCAGAAAAGAATAGTTATATTTAATACTAGTATGTCATATTCTTAATACAGAAAATAAACTATATCTTGGTTTTTAGGGCCTTACAGATACTCAGAAAATATAATTATGTACACACCTTTGTGTAAATATATATAAATATAAGAAATTAGACGTCGAGATAAAAAAAAAGTACTCACTTTTTACTTTTATCAACTTAGGTGAGACTGAAAATGGAATTAGTCATCTGCCAACAAAAAATATTATGAAAAAATATGTTGCAATCTCGCAGGCACTGTATGGTTGTGAGATAAGGCATGATCTAAATCCTCAGGATATATTAAAGCTAGAAAGGTCTCGTAGTTTTTGTATAAAGCATATACTTGTCTAGGTACATAAGGATTAATGTTGTACTGGATTTGCTAGGTATGAATAACTTATAAGCGTGTATTGATCAGGTACAATGTATTTTCTTGGACAAATTTTTTAGACTTTCCTCAAACTATAATAAATTTGTTGTGTCTCTCTGTGGATACAGGTGTAGACAAACGAGCTTCATTCCAGATATATAGATTAATAGGCACATTTGATTCACTGGAAATCCTAAAGTAATATATATATATATATATATATATATATATATATATATATATATATATATATATATATATATATATATATGTGTGTGTGTGTGTGTGTGTGTGTGTCTGTCTGTCTGTCTGTTTGTCTCTGTGTGCATCTTTCCAAACAAGCTGTCTGGCAACATATTGTCAAGCGTGGAGTCAAAATCTTCTATGAAAATGCATGGAAATTGAAAGTTATGGATGAACCATCTCTCTGCAGATTTATAAACTTAATAAGTGATGACGCGCTTGCACTTACAGAGAGTTGGAACGTAGGAAGAAAATTTCCTATCTATTTGAAATCGTGTAGAATTGTTACAAATTTCGAAGCTTTTACATATTTAAATGGCACACCTTGTTCTTGTTATTAATTTCTAGCCGAACATGGCTTCTGAAGTGCTGACCGTGAGAAGTTTTGGGGACATATTTTTGATAAATTTATTTAAATTCCCTAGGTACTTATGATTGTGTGAATATCCCCCTTTTCTAAAGATGGCATGTAAACTAGCAGATATTGATGCAGTCATGTGGAATAAAAATTATATTCATGATGATTGTTTTGCTGTTGTTTTTTTTTTTTTTTTTTTTTTTTTTTTTTTTTAATTTTGTTTTGCTATTTTTTGCTGGGTGCGGGGGATTGTAATCGCACCACATAATTGTCTATTTAAATAGTTAAGTGTAGAAGAAGTAATACATGGAATGCCAATATAGTATAGTATCGATTCAGATCGTGCCAAAATCTATTTTGCGCCAATGATTTTTTAAAATCAAAATGTGGATTATTTCATTTCAGATAGTAGTTAATAGCTTTCTAGATGTGTTTAGCCATGACTGTATACGCTTTGCCATGACTGCCATGACTGTATACGCTTTGCCATGACTGTATACGCTTTTCCATGACTGTATACGCTTTGCCATGACTGTATACGCTTTGCCATGACTCTATACGCTTTGCCATGACTCTATACGCTTTTCCATGACTGTAAACGCTTTTCCATGACTGTATACGCTTTTCCATGACTGCCATGACTGTATACGCTTTTCCATGACTCTATACGCTTTGCCATGACTCTATACGCTTTTCCATGACTGTATACGCTCTGCCATGACTGTATACGTTTTGCCATGACTGTATACGATTATATCATGCTCTTTGTGGTGGCACTTTGGGTTGTACCTAGTACGGTTACTTGCCCGGTAATTACTGGCCATATCGTCATTCCATTTAATGCATGGGGTGAATGCAGCCGTCCCCGAATGACACGAACCAAACCTCGCTCGGCAATGCTGGAAGAGTACAATCCATTACATAAGTTTCGTTTCCAATGATCGCCAATTGCAATTATCTGTTGATATGTATAGTTACAATATCCAGTTCCAATTGATTTTTTTTTCTCCTCTAAAACAAACATAGGTAAAATAATCTGTACGCGTCTTGAATATGGGCTAATTTCTTATGTATTTACTCCGTTATCGTTATATTCCAAATATTTTTGTACCATGACTAAATATGATTATACTGTCCGAATTTTGGAGGAAAAACAGGATCTATGTCTGTCTGTCTGTCTGTCTCACTCTTTGACAAGTACTGGTACTGCTTAGGCAACATCTTGGTATCATCTATGCTGGCACTCTTTATGTTGTAAGTGTTGCAAGTGACGTTCAGGGATGAGAATATTCACATTTTGGCGTATGCCTGATTATCGAAAGTTTAGAACATGAAACAAATGTCAGTTTTCTTATGATCTTTTGCAAAATTTTATTTTTTATTCTTAGTTAACGGGTTTTTTTTTTTTTTTTTCATTTTAGATTAAAAAGTGCTATATGCATGTATGGATATAAGTATTATGTATGTATTAGATACTAACGGCGAGTCAGCACAATGATGGTTATATAATGCCAATCAAAAGTAAAGCTCTACAAGTGTAAAAATTGCACGAAGTCCAAGGTTTTATCGGGTGGTACATCACCATAAAGTTCATTAATGAGTTCACATAAAAAACATGTCTCACAGGGCGGAAATCGATACACTCGGCAAGAATGTGTTCCACTCTCAGTGGACACTGGCATGGTATGCACTCTGGTCGAAGTTCCCCCTTCAGGAGGTTTGGTTTTATGGGTTTAACGCCATTTTTGTCAGCACATGATCGGCTATACATGGCGGCCAGTATATCTGGTCGAGGAAGAACCCGGGAAAATCCCGAGAAGCACCACCGACCCATGGGAAGCTACAGGCAAGCTTTCTCACATAACCACATTTGCCCTTCAGGAGGTATGCATGAGTCATATATGTGTGGGCACAATATCACCTCATCTCTGTCATTTGTTATATATGAGGGACGCTAGTCTCCAATGATGAGTTTGATGTCATGAAGCTTGTTTGTGGAATTGTCATTCCACATATTTTGCCAAATATATAGAACATGCCGATTTGTATAATATTTGAAAACCGTGTATGGAATCTGCCATTCGGAAACGGGTGACTGCAGGGGAGCTTTGGCTGTTTCATCTGCCATTTCATCACCCTAAACACCAATGGGACTAGGCAGCCAACAGTACTGAATGCTTTTTCAAGATTGTATGAGCATATTACGTTTTCGTAAGATCTTGCAAACTACCAGGTTGTCAAATTTAAGGTTTTGCAAGGCTTTCAGTGTGGTAAAGAGAATCCGAAAAGACGATGGCATTTGTTTTTTTGGAGAGATTTCAATGTAGTTTAAAGATTTTAGTTTGACTGTAATTATTGCAGCAAAAATGGAGGGTTTATTTGTTAAACGGCTCGAGATCGTGTTATGAGGTGTTGCAACGGTGTTGGAACTGTGGAACGGTGTTGAGGTGTTGGAACTGTGTGTATACAGGGACATATGGCAATGACAGGAGGCAGTTATATCACTGAATTTACTTTGAAAAAAGAAAGGATATGTTGAAGACGTTTTGGGTTGAACAAGATCAAATGTTATTTTATTTAATTTTAATTTTTTTTTTAATTTTTATTTATATATATTTATTTATTCAATAATTTTTTGTAATTTTTTTTTTTTTTTTTTTTTTTTTTTGGGGGGGGGTGATAACCAAGGTGGTGATTTGGGAACATAGAATTGTGCAGAATTTCAAACATTGGTTTTGCTGCTTCTATGTGATGACGAATTCGTACGCCCAAGGGTGGAACGAAGTTTGGTTTCTGAGTGTACAAGGTTTGCTATTCGGTCTAAGGAGCAGATCTGATGCAGGATTAGATGGATTTGAAGGTAGTTTGGTAGTTTCGTTCCTTTTAGATAAAATTATGGTTCATTTGCCTCAACATGGAGGCTTTCTGAAAAGGGAAGATCTAAATGCTCCCAAACAAAGTCAACGTCTCTGATTGTGTATTGGATCAAACACGTAAGATTTATAAGCTGATATGACAGCAATTGAGCCATTATCAGGTTTAAATCTTACTAAATGCGTTTCGACATTGTTGTCTCTGAGGTATTTACTATGTGGAAGGAAAGTTGGTTTACGGTCAATAAAAGCCCTAAAAATATCGTCTCCTCCACAGCAGGGATAAGAAAATAGGGAAGATAAAGTTTTGGGTCATCATGAATTCGATGTGATCGGCAGAAGTGCATGCAAAAAGTCTTATATTTCGAAAATTTGAATCCGTTTTCTTCTGACCATTTTTGAACAATGTTTAAACATATATGTAGTTTGAACTATGTTTAAGCATCTATGTAGTTTGAGCTATGTTTAAGCATATATGTAGTTTGAACTATGTTTAAGCATATATGTAATTTAAACAATGTTTAAGCATCTATGTAGTTTGAACTATGTTTAAGCATATATTTAGTTCGAACTATGTTTAAGCATATATGTAGTTTGAACTATGTTTAAGCATATATGTAGTTTGAACTATGTTTAAGCATATATGTAATTTAAACTATGTCTAAGCATCTATGTAGTTTGAACTATCTTTAAACATATATGTAGTTTGAACTATGTTTAAGCATATATGTAGTTTGAACTATGTTTAAGCATATATGTATTTTGAACTATGTTTAAGCATCTATGTAGTTTGAACTATCTTTAAGCATATATGTAGTTTGAACTATGTTTAAGCATATATGTAATTTAAACTATCTTTAAGCATATATGTAGTTTGAACTATCTTTAAGCATATATGTAGTTTGAACTATCTTTAAGCATATATGTAGTTTGAGCTATGTTTTAGCATCTATGTTGTTGAATAGTTTGCATACTCTTTAAACTATAGCAGATCGAAAAGTTGTCGACACATAACGAGCAGTCAGTTCCTGGACAGTAGTAATATGAGACAATACAGAGGACTACGGAATTAACATTACGCCGTAGGTTTGCATGTGGCGACACTTAAAGGGTCTATGATAAATCCTATGTTAAAATTGTCCATAGGTTTAACATATGGAAGACACTATAGGGGTCTACGGGAATTTACCATTGAGGGTACACTATAATATTGTTGGAAGTGGTTGACTTCAAACGGGGTTAGATGGTAACATTGTTAGAAGTGGCTGACCTCAATACTTGAAAAATAGATAGGGTCATACCGGAATTACGCTGTAGGTTTAACATGCGGAATACACCATAGTGGTCTACGGGAAATCCTATGTTAAAAATGTCCATAGGTTTAATATGTGGGACACACTGTAGAGGTCTACGGTAAATGTAATGTTAACTTGGGGGACTGTTATAAACGGGAAATGTAATGGTAAAACGTTTAGATACTATCCAACAGCAACTTTTTTTTATATACTATCCAACACAGACGTTTTTATTACTGTCCAACACACACGTTTTGGTACACTATCAAATACATACTTTCTGATTACTAGTTAAGACACACTTTTTTATATACTATCCAACACGTGCTTTTTGATTACTATCCAACACACACGTTTTTGATATACTATCCAACACACACTTTTTGATATACTATCCAATACATACTTTTTGATCACTATCAAACGCAGCCCTACTATCGAACGAAAAGGGTTGGAGTGTTTATACTCACACTATGCTTACAAACATACTATCACAAGCAAGGGTATGAGTGTTTATACACAGGCTATACCTACATACATACATACAGACATACTATCACGTACAAGCAAGGGTAGGAGATTTGTAGACACACTACACCCACACGAACATACTATCACACACAAGAGGGGTAAGGGGTTTTAAGATTTAGTTGGGTTGTGAACATTGACATACAAAATACAAACACATATATCGGCAATGAGTAGTATTAGTATTTCTTTTCTAGAGATCTGGTGGCCTAAAAAGATCCGTTGGGTTTCTCCTGGATCGCTGATGTTTATCGATATCCAGGACAACTGCACCCTCCCGGGTCCGGCTAGACAACAAGGACATATCTTGGCCAAGTATTCACTTGATCTTTTCACGGAGACAGTCAGCATAAAATGAGGCTTGTTGGCTTCCTTCTCCCAATCTTCTTTTTCCTCCTCATCAGGGATCCATTCTGTATCCCCTCCTCCTCATTTTCTCCTGGACCCTCATCCAGTGAGCATTGAGGCGTGGGAATTCCCTTTCACTTCTCTCTCGCTCCTTTGCTATCTTCAACTCCACCCATGTCCTCTTCATTGTCACCACTTCCTCATCGATGACTTCTTCTTTTTATGAGCCCCTTCGCTGAATTTAAGGACTCATCTCCCTCTTGAAGTGCCTGTGGTTGGGGTTGATCTTGATCGTTGCCACCCGGTCCTCGAGGTATTGCACTCTGTCCAAGAGACTCATAGCTGTCGTAAGATTACGGACTTTTGCAGTACTGGCTAACCAGTCTTCTTCTTTTACACAGGATCGACGAGGAACAGCAAGACTGGAGAACACACCACTTCATATGCTTCAAGTATGGACGTGAAGGAAAATATCCGTCCGATTCGGTGCGCGGACGTGAAGGAAAACATCCGTAGGTGCAGTACAGAATACAAAATCATGAGAAATTGCGCGGACATAAAAAAAATATTCTTCTTATTTTTCACATAGGTTTAACATTATACAATGGTTATGTAGTGTTTATACACACATACTATGCCCACAAATAAACAATTAAACTGGGGTAGACGGGGTTTAAGTTTTAGTGTTTTTGTGAAAGACAAAGACATACAGAAACATACAAAACAAAATTTGGCAATACATTTTAGTAGTGTCTCTATTCTAAGGGATGTGAGTGGCACTGAAAAGGGCTGTTGGTTGTCGTCCTGGAACGATGATATGTTAACGCCGACGATATCCTGGACGGGTAGGTCTTTCTGTAAGAGATAGTGACCTTATCTCTCTGAAGCTTCCATTTTTCTACCTCTTCTCCCTTCTGCTGCTGCTGTTTCTTTTCCCATTTCCTCTAGCAGGACATGTTCAACAAGGTCATGGGACATTTTGAGGAAGAAAGCTAGGTTTTCTTCTCTGTTTTTCTCTCAATCAGGTGGTGCCCTACCCTCTTCATGTGCACCATGGTTTAGGTCAACTTCCTAATACTTTCGCTCATTTTATTATGCGTTGTCTGGTCGATGATGGGTGGCAGGACTGAATTGACTGAATTTCGATTATACTCGTTTTCGGCCCTTCGGCCATGTACGAGTTGTTAAATTGTACGCACGGCGTACTACTTAATTAATCACTAGACAGGTGCAAGGCACCCGTTCTGGTGCATTACTGTGTGCAAAGCACACTAATAAATTGCTCGTTAAATGGGTTGCCGGGCTGAAAATCCTTTGCATGTATTACTGCGTGCACCGCACGCTTCTTAATTGAATGTCTGGAGAGGCAACTTGCACAGACTCGGCAAGGGAGGCGCGAAGCGGCACAGAAGTACTGAAACGCCATGAACTGACATGATCAAATTCTGCCCAGATACCTAAATCGGGCTGTCCTTAACAACCAATTATGTGTTAACGACATATTTAATTATGTCAATCCTATCAGTTCAAAATTTCTTTATTTATTTTGTCATTCGAGTATAAATTTTGCGTACATAGTGTACATAATGTTTCCAATCCGTGAGTACAAGTTACTCATTTATATTTAGTATCACGCACACATTACTTAACTCAAGGTTATATGTTTTAGAAGGCGGTTCAAACTCGGTCAAATTTGTGTTTTAGAAGAGTATAATCAAAAGGGGTGTTACAAAATCAAAACGGAAAACCCCATACAGTCAGGCTATTTTGATCGTCTGGTCTCTGGAGACTCTCCTGGGGGTGAGCCCGGTGTGACCGAAGGGCTTGACTTTCTTCATGGATCACACCGCACTCAGCGATTCAGTGTTGTCGCCAGTTTCCGCTGATCTATTTCCAGCCCTCCGTCTACAGATGTTTCCCCCCCCCCCACTTCTCTCTCTCTCTCTCTCTGTGTCCCCTATGCTCCTGTTGATAGCTCGCTAAAGCTCGCAAGTATGACTGCTCCTATTTGTTAATTACTTCAGGTAGATCGAGGGGGGGGGGAATGACTGACCACAGTCCAACTGAAAGCATTACAGACTAGCTTTCCTGATATGCAGTCCGTCCCCCCCTTCATCTACAGAGGCTTTGTTGTACAATCAGCTGGTTTCCTTCCCGGGTTACACTGGAGGGCCCCCTATCCCTGCTACAGTTGGATGGATGCTCCCTCTGTTATTTCAAGATGGCGGGCCTGTCCACGTGCGAGGTGGGTTGTCCCTTGCCAGCAAACGCCCAGGTGTTGCCACGCTGGCTTCTCGGTGTCGCCTCTGGCTTCGCGGACCCTCTTCTCTGCAGGGCTGGCTCCTGACGTGGTAAAACTGTTGTTGTTGTTGATTTGCACTAGACTCGTGTTCGGCCATACGGCCATGTACGAGTAAACACCACAGAAGGGGATTAATTTGTGTGCACATCACACTATTTAATTATTCGTCCAATGGGTGGCCGGACTGCAAACCCAAGGCATGCTTCTTAGTTGTATGTCAGGTGTGGCTCAGGCTGCACGGACTCGGCAAGGGAGGCGCGAAGCGGGACGGTAGTACTAAAACGCCATTAACGTACATAATCAAATTTTCCCAAGTTAACTGAATCGGACTATCTCTGACAACCAATTATGTGTTGGCCACATGTTTAATAATAAAAATCCAATTAGTTCCAATTTTTTTTAATTTATTATTATTTCCATCCAGATATAAATTTTGACTACATGAGTACATCATTTTTCCAAAAAATGTACCAGTCCATGAATACAAGTTACTCATTTTCATTTAGTATCACGCCCTTTGTTCTACCAACATAGTTATTATTTTAGTGGGTGGTTCGAAATAAAAATCAAATTTGTGCTTTAAAAGAGTATAATCGAAAGGGGTTTTCAAAAATTTCAAAACAAAAACCCCATACATTCAGGCAATTTTGATCAGCCGATCCCTGTTGACATCTCCTGGGGGTGGGTTCGGTGCGACGCATGTTGCTCTCTTCATAAATCTGCACCACACTCTGTGTTTGAGCATTTGTCTCCAGGTTCTGATCGTTTCCATCCCTCCTTCTGCACTCTCTCTGTCTATCATGGCCATGTGCTGCTGTTGGTAGCTCGCTCATTTAATTATTGCTGCTCCGGGTTTTTGTTTCTTCAGGTACCTCGTTGGGTGACGACAGTACGGCTGAATGCAATGCAGACTAGTTCTCCTGATTTACAGTCTCCCCATCTCCTCTTCATCTACAGCGGTTCTGCTGTACAACCAGCTGCTTATCTCCCTGAATATACTGGGCGCCTCCTTTCCTGCTGACATGTGTAAGATAGGTAGGCCTGCACCAGCTCACACTAACTGGCTTCACGGTGTCTCCCCTGGCTCCCCAGATCTACTCTCCACCACGGCTGGCTCCTGACTGACTGACGACCAATGGTGGCAAGACTGCTGTTGTTGTTGCTGATTTAAATTATACACGCGTGCGGCCATTCGGCCATGTGCGAGTGTTTATGGGCGCACAGCGCCCCATTTAATTAATACACAACAGCTCCCTCGCTGCATGGTTTCCCTACTTTGCGGGTTTATTGGAGGCGCGAGATGGGAGGGTGTATAATTTACTCGTTAGATGAGTTGTTGCCGGGCTTCAAACCCATCTGACGCACGCTATTTAATTACGTGTCTGGCAGAGGCAAAGGCGGAGAGGCCCGGCTGGAGTCGCCAAGCGGCAGCGGAAATCTTTCTGAAACGCCATGTATTTACTAACAATCAAATTCCGCCCAGTTTAACTATTTTGGGCTATCCCTAAAACCAATAATGTGTCAGCCACATATCTTATTTATGACAATAATTCAAGTTACAAAATTTCTGTATTTATTTCATTCGGTTTGAATTTTGTGTACATAGTGTACATAATGTTTCAAAATTTAAAGCCAATCCGTGAGTACAGGTTATTCATTTCAATTTTGAATCCACACATTTTGTTTGTAAATCTTGGTTATTTTCTTTTTGACGGTGGTTCCAAAAAATAATCAAAATTAGTGATTTCAAATAGTATAAGCGAAAGGGGTTTTCAAAAAACTAAAACCAAACACCTAAATTCAGTCGGTAATTTCGGCTGCGTCCGGTCATGGGCCAGAGCCGGATTATGACCTTTATAGGCCCTAAGCACTAAATATATTATGGCGTCCCTCATATGCAAACCGTAAATTCTAATTTTTAATCTTTTTTTTTTTTTTTTTTTTTTTGTTTTGTGCCCCTGCTCTGCTGGTGCCCTAAGCACGTGCGTAGTCTGCCTATTGGGTAATCCAGTTCAGGTCCCAGGGGAGTCTTCCTGGTGGTGAATTCAATGGACTGGGTCGATATCTCGCTTCTAGCTGACAGGTTTCGTCATCAGTTGCTTTCTGCACCTATTTCAGCCGTCCTTTTCAATCCCCTGGTCGTTTCCCGTAGTTAAGGCTCCAGTAAGCGACCTCAAATACGTTTTGGTGCATCTTCCATGTGTGGGTTCCAGGCTTGCATGTTCAGCTCTTGCCCCGCCGCCATGCCCTCATGGTAGCTCGCTCGTGCTGCTTTAACTCGCTCGTGCTGCTCCATGTAATTGCCTGTTTTTTGTGGGGTAGGTCGACTATGTCTACACTGTAATTGGTTCGTATATGCAGCTGGACCCCTAACTTCCAATAATGTTGTAGTAGAGTGCTCAGTTAACTGCACGAACCAACCCGAGGCAATAGTAGACTGTCTCCTTCCCTCTTCATCCATAGTGACTGGCTCTGCTCCCACGACCTCTCCTAACGGCTGGCTGCTGACTGAATCATCATCATTGCAAGACTGTTTACTTAGGTTTGAAGCACCCATTTGCCGCTTTAATGTGTGCACCGCATACTTATTGGCTATTCGTGTCTGGAAGCGGAAAAGGCGGGAAAATGTAATAGTAAGGCGCCTCGACGTCTCCGGATCGCTCCAAGTGGTCCAGGTCTAAATATTTTACTTTTTGTTTTGTTTGTTGTTGTTTGGGGGGGGGTCCCTTTTTTCTGTTTGTTTTTATTTTTATTCAAATATATGAAAATTTCATCGTCTTGCACCTTATCTAATTGTTTTAGATAGAGTGTTTAGGAGTAAAATTTGTATAGGTACAAAAAATATAACTATATGTCCTTCTCAGTGCAAGGAGTGGATGATTCAAGATGTCCTAATTTTGGTAAGCATATGAACCGACACTTTGGTTATTATTACTAAGGCGGGGTGATTCCATAGTTATTTGCCGCATTGTGGGGTTCTGGTGGTCTGGGCTTGATAACACCGTATAGAATTAATTGTGTATGGCCAGTTTCATGGGTTTTTATTTTTGATTTGTTCAATCGTAGCCACTTTGTGCGGCGGGGCCTGATGGTCTTGGTTTAGGACCACCTTATATGTTCTAATTTTTACTTGGATTGTACTAGTTTTTCTTCCTATCATATGGTGCCTATGCTTACCCTATTTTTATTTTTCGAAGTGCTTTGAAAATCGGTTACCGCATTGTGCAGTAGGGTCCTGGTGCTCTAGACTAAGGGCCATATTATATTCCTAAATGTATGTGTGGACCAGATTACAGGGTCATGTTGCAATCATTTCCACATTGTGCGGTTGGACCTGATGGTCTGGGCTTAGGATCACCTTATAGTACGCTAAATTCTTTTATTTGGGGTCAAGTATTTACTGTCTTGTTCCTTGTATCTTTTGCCTGAAGCCGTCACCGACCAGAGATAGAGAGAGATAATTTTTAAGAGTATTAATCCTGTAGTAGGAAAATAAAAAAAATATAAAAAACATGCATTCGGGGTAGAGGAGGCGGTATTATAATTACTGTCATGGAATTATAACTTATATTGGATAAAGTATTTGTGTTCTAGGCTGTTTCGGTGTCTATGATGGTTATTCTTTATAGTTTCTTTTTTAGTAAATTCTTTTTTTTCTTTTAATCCTAACGTTTGGCTTACCCCTAATTGTCTTTACTATGGGAATAGAGTTTTCTCGCCCAGGAAGGCAGGAGATTGGGCGCCCGACACGTTAACCAGGCCCCTAGTGGGCCGGTCTACCAATCCATTCCTCCTTGGGCAGGGCCCCTCCACTCCCGCTTTAGACAGTTCGGGGTTGCCATGGCAAGATGATGAACGCACCGCTTTATATGATAGTAGCACGGACGTGCAAGAAAACAGCTCTCCGATTCGGTACGCGGACCTGAAAGAAAACATCCTTTTATTACTAAGATCGACAGAGAGAATGAAAGAGCATGGCAACAAAATTTTAGACGGTAAAAAAAAACAAGTCAACGCCATTTTTCTAAATGAACATTTTTAATAATAAGAAGAAGCTTCTCTAACTCAAATTTGAATGCAAACTGACAAATTAAACATGAACGAATTTACAAGGTTGACGACGTTATTGAGTCAGACTAGGCTTCCAATGATCTAATACAGTGTCATTTTGCCATAGTTGAACACTACACTTCTGAGCTAAAGACCAGATATCCATAATGTTCACAAAACCACCTTTCTATTTTATCATCGTTTCTAAAGTACTCTCGTTCAAAATCAAGTCACTAAATGTTCTAAGGGAAATCCAAAACTGCGTTTATGAATAGAATACACACAATATTGCCCACACACTATGGAATCTAATCCTTGTAATTTCATATTATTGAATTGAGTAGATGCAGCATTTCTGCTCATAAAGTCAATGATGTCGTCTTCCAGGGGAGGTAATCCATTAGAATCAAAATATTCTACACTGTGGTCGTTGGGTAATTCTGCAGCTACCCAATGGGTCCCTGAGCGATGAATGTCGTCTGTGTCGATGACATACGCTTGAATGTCGTTAGGTTTTCTATGTGGAAGTTCATCTTTAGCACACACCACTGGATTTCAAGAACCTGTGTTCGAACTATGAGTCAAAAGGTAATGAAGTACCCAGGTATCCATTTTTTCACAGATAATGATAACTTCATAACTTATCAGTTCACATCTGACTTTTTCCTTGAAAATATATGTCAAGTAAGTCTATGAACTGATAATCTCCGTATTCCGTTGCAAAAGAGCTTCTATGCGTTTCGTCTTCAGAGCAGTCAATGGAGGTAAGGAATGGCCATGCAAGTCTTTATAACACTTTTTTAAAAATCTTCTCTTCTCAGATGAGGACCCATGCATCTTCCAGATACTCGTCCAATTTGTCTTCTGAACTCATCATCAACCATTTGTCGTGTTGTTTCTGACTAGGATGATCGATTTGAAAACCATGACAATGTTCTCTGGCTAGGCCTGTAACTTTTTCAGCCAAGTCACGAGAAAAACAGGTCACTAAATATTGCTCTTGTTCTGGCCATCTTAACATCACGATTTTTTTTTCTTTTTCTTCACTTCTGATCTGTGACTGCTCTTGCTGTTGTTCTGGATGGAAAAAAACATTCTCTTCGCCAATCTCCATAAGTTCGTGTTCCATCTTTTTTTTTCTTATAATAGTCTAGGATCACTTCTCTTAAACTGTTGATTTCCAGAGTGCTTCGTTGAAGGCCGCATTGCTGACGATGCTAATGAGCAAATGTTTTGGTAGCTGTCCTTGGAAAACATGATCTTCGCTCTTGGATCGGAGTCCAGAGGAAATGGTGAAGGTTTTTACTTCAACTCGTCTGAGAGGATACATGGCTGTCGTTATGTTCAGAGTTTGGTTGATGTCGTTTTCCACTTTAGGTAAGACCTCCACACGGCGCACGTAAAGTCTGACTTCTTCGATGTTAGTTTTGTACTCGTTAGCATTGGCCATCAAATGAAACATGGTACTACTTCGATTCAGTCTCAGGCGTACATTCACACCATTCAACAAATACTGGTCTTGCAACCACATGTTCATCCATCATAACAGCGTCCTTGTTTGATTTTCTTTCGGCGGTCGCTATATTCAACATTTTGTGGTTCGTCAGCTTCTGTCAACTCTGTCTTATTGAAGACATCCAAAGTGTCTGGTTTCCATACCACGGAGGAATCCATATGTGTTCTTTGTTTCTTTTTCGTGCGTCACGAGATTGTCCAGGTACGCTTGGTAAGGATAAGCGTCCATGCTATTGCTCACCAGTTTGCTATTCAAGTACAAATCCACTTCTGAACAACGAATGCATGAAAGTGTTCACGGGGCTACTCTGGCATTTGGATTCCTGTTGTCCACTTTGAGAACTTTGACTTTCACTGTTATTCAGATCGTGCTGAGGGGGTCCAAAATGACACAGGATGAAATTTTACCCGTTGGGATTCTTGCATCGTCATCATCATCGGTGGCATGGCAAACATATCTCGGTGCATCATTTTCAGTTAGTGATCAGAAACGTCCAATTCTTTCACCGCTGTTCTTTCTTTCTTATTCGTTTTCTGAACGTATGTATGATGTCTGAAAGGTTTTCGACATCTCTTTCTGCCTTGTCCCTGCTGTGGCGTAGAGGAGGAAGTAATGCTTTGGCCAGAAGTATGAAGCGAATTTATAAGGATGTCTCGGTGCCCAAGGAGATCTTTCCAGTTGAGGCAACACATTTTGTCCTGCTTTCATGAAAGCTTCTTTATGACTTTGTCGACGAATACTTTTCGGCGAAATTCTTTTCCTTGCCTCAAAGCTGCATCTTTTAAAGCAATCCTCGAGTAACCATCGGCGTTAAGATGGGTGCTACCTTAAGAAAGTTAATTTGATAATATCTCCTAAGCTATGTCCTCGTTGTCATGCGACTCCTTGGTACACATGATACATCTGTTACAATTCACTGGAGAAACTCTTTCGAAAATGTAGTTTAACCGTGAATTTTCCTTTCGAGAATAGAATATTTTGTCCAAGATCTCCTTTTATACTAATAATGACACTATCAAAATACGATTTACTAAGAAGAAGGTAATGAGGATGTACAAATTCTCGGCGAACGTGATACATGTTTCCTCCTTCATTGTAAGCAGCTATGGCAGAATCCACTTTAAAAGGAATGACATTCCGCAACGGAGCAGCTATGTTTCTCACGACGTTGTACTTGACAACACCCGAGTACACAAAGATCTAATTTAGTCCTTAGTTCAGTTCGATAGGGTAGCGAAAATACTTGTAGAATCAATCGTTGTCGTGAATGTCTTTCATAGGAGCGAGAGAGGTGTATCCACCCACAATACCAAACAAACCGGGACAAAAAGTAATGGCCATCGTTTTTGCTGTCAGACAAATACATTTCAAGACAATGGGCAGTGTTATAGCACTCGATCAATACACTGCAAAAAGTTGATCCAGTGCTTGCCAAACTGATCGTTGAAAACTAGCTGAAATCGTTTCGACGAGATGTTGAGCACTTAAATAATATCCTGTATGAATTCTCATGGTATAAGTGTTGAATTGAGGATTGAATGACAATGTTTATTTTATATTCAAAATAGACAGGATCATTTTTGTCCAAGTGTTCTTGAACTTGTTTGTTCAGGATATCGACGATGAAAGTGTTTTCACCTTCGTTGATATTGATGGCTTAATAGGATGAATGATTTCTGTAGATTCTACTCCCCAATGAGCTTCGTGATCCAATTGTATGGCTTGAGGTAATTTGGCCGTGAAGCAATATAAAGTGTTGTTGGAAAACATATCCATAGAACTGTCACTAGATAATGTTAAATACAATTGGTTATTCATTGTTTGATGGTTCTGGTTCCGACGAGTCACTCGTTGTTAAAGGAGAATGGTCTTCCAAATGTCCCAGAAGAAGGCTGCTACTGTGATGGGAAGAGTTGTTTTGGTGACTGTCGATGGCGACAAAGCTTCTGTTGTTGTTGTTACTGTCGGTATATTTTCACAGACGAATTGGGAAGAAGACAAACAATACAACTGCTGAGTGAAATAATCCACAATTATTTATCTCCTTGCTGCAAACTCAAATTTCCAATGGCTGCTCCGATGACAGAATACACAACAAAGATTTGTAAAAAAAAAAAGACGATTTTATTTCTAGGGACGCGTTCTTCACGCCACACCCACAGCGATTGTTTTTGTTGTTCTCTTAGAGAGGAACTCTGAGAAGAAGAGATAGCTGTGTTTAACGGCACGGTGGTAACTTCTACTTCCTTTTATTGTCAATGACTTGTGAAGCTGCAATCCAAGAATCGAAACTGGATGGATGTGCCTTTCCACGAACTATCACTTTTTGAAGTCGACGTTTTCCCACTTTACATGTTCTTCGCTTGAGAATGTTTTCTATATCGTATACGTAGTTTTCTTTCTTAATCACTCGTTGTAACTCAGGCAAGTAACATGTTCCTTTTAACACTTCTCCGTTCATATCTTCCAATTTATAGACAGGAGGATCACGTCCACGCACTTGTCCAGGGGCACAAAACAATTCTATCGTCCAATTGGGTAAATAACCTTTATCAAATGTTGCATTTTGTTTTTCCAATGCGAACACAATCTTCGGTGTTTAACACTTCTTTCTTTTTTCTATTATGTGACGTTCCAAAAAATCAATCAAACACCATCACTTCGTTTACAGGTGTCACTTCTTCTGCTGCACATCCGATGCTACGATGGTACGATTAATTGTAAGCTTTGACTAGACGTGGTAACACGTCGATGTATTTGAGAGTGTGTTGATATGTAAAATATTTCCACATACGTACTTTTAAAGTTCTTTGGAAACATTACACGACACTTGCTTTTGTTTCAGAATTGTCAGTGATGCAAAAATGAATGTGTCTTTCTTTTTAATTCTTTTTTAACACCATGGTTCAAAAATT
This sequence comes from Margaritifera margaritifera, assembly GCA_029931535.1. NCBI lineage: Eukaryota > Metazoa > Mollusca > Bivalvia > Unionida > Margaritiferidae > Margaritifera > Margaritifera margaritifera. The sequence goes on along the minus strand of JAQPZY010001675.1, from coordinate 1,007,781 downwards.
CGGTGCCATTGTCTGTTTGGCATCGCAGAGGATGTCGAGCACTTTGTTTCAAAACCAGTTTTAAAGCTTGCACTAACTCTGAACTTGTTTTAGAAGTCAATTGAACTACCCAAGCTCGTTTTGAAAACACGTGAGTGACACAAATATTTGTATTCACGATTGTACGATATCAAATCAGAGACATCTGCTAAATCTGCTGCCATAGAGACTTCTGGAAAATGTTCGTCAAATGGGTTTCTGTAACGTGTACGTCGATTGTTCTTGTAACCATTGTCGTACATCTTGCAGAAGTAAACTTTTGAGTTTGCTTTTAGCAGCAAGATGCAATTTTTGAATTCGTCTGTAACCAGCAACATGAGCAGTATTGTAGTAAATTCTGGCTAAAAGTGTATCTGTGTGGCTTGCTCTTGTTGTTGCTGCTCGTCAGTACGTCACTTTCTATTCGATTCTGGTCTTGGGTTGCTCGTTTGGAATTTGTTTGGATTGCGACGATGCTTGACGTGTCCGACGAGCAATAGGAGTAGGAGTGGTCATCGGTTCTATGGTTAACTTTTTTCTTGATTTCTTTTATCACTTCTGTCTTCCCCTTCTCTCTTTTTTTCTTCTGCTAAAGAGGGTGTCGACATTATCTTTTTAGCCCAAGTTTTCGTTTCTTCTCGTCTGAGAGTAGGGGAAGGCGTCAACAAGGAGGTTGTCATAGTAGAAGGAGTAGAGAAGTTTGAAACACTTCTCTTTTTCATTTCTCTTCTTCTTCTATCCTTTTGGCTGTTTCTGTCATCGTCTTTGTTGCTTTTTGTTTATCTTCGCTTTTCATGACAATTTTGAAATCTCTCAGAGTAGGTTTAGCTATCTCGTCTAAAGCTTGTTGGTGAAACAGTTGAAGACGTTGTCCGTACTGTTGCTTTTTTTTATATTTGTGAAACATCTGCTCCATACAACAATGATTTTAATTCTTGTTGTTAGTGTGACATCTTGGTAAGATTTGGACTAAGAAGTTAATAGGGTGTCCGTTGTTCGTACCAACGATGGAGTTCCATCCATTGTTTTGTATGGCTTTGAGGTTAATTTTAGTCCTTCCATAATATCCAGTGGTACAAGTGTGATGTCTTTCCATAAAAATGTGCCCTTTTTATCTTTTTCATCTCATCACTCCTCCTAAAAGAGGTCCAGCAATCAATACTAACAAAGGAGCAACCACTTTTAACAATGGTCCTATTAGCATGGGTCGAAATGCTCCTCGTTGAACAATCATTTTGTTCTTTTGACTGATAGGCGTTTTCATTTTCACCATGTGGCGAAGAAGACGACGATATTTTCCTTATCGCTGCTTCTGTATCTTGGACAAAGGGACAGTTCCTTTCAAAACGTTCAAACGACATACACACACGGTATCAATGATTTTTTGGGGTGCTTGTTGAATAATTTGTTGTCGTATCGGAGCATTGGATTTGGTCAGTACTGACAAAACATCCCAATGTTTGGCTAAACGTGGAGGGAGTCCCTTTTTCCCCTTTTCTGGAAGAATGTTTCTTCGCTTTGGTCCATGATGATGATGTGAACTTGGTGACATCTTTGTTTCAGGAGGAAAACTGAAGTGAATCTTATCCAACAATTCTTCCTTTTTGATACTGGAATTCCGTCTCCACTGATTGTCGGCACGTCGTACCAATTTAACTACGGCACCACTCGATGATGAAGCGTTTTTAACGGACTAAATTGCGTCAGTTGTTGTTTGGATAAATCCAGTAAACTTTGTAACACATTTGTTCTGTCTTGTACTTTTGTCTTAGGGGTGGCCACTTTTTTGACTGCAGCAGCTGCGTTTAGAGCCGGAGAAGAACACGACGTTCTCTCCGGAGGTTTAGCAGTTCATTCATAAATGGGTTTTTATGGGGGGTTTCAGCAAATTGGGAAACACTGGTCTTAAACCATGTTTGGCAGCCATCATCATAAACGAAGAAGAACAAGTGGCAGGAGAAACTATCACTGAACGAAGTTTTCTTGAGTACGTGAGCGTTATAGCGGCAGTACCTCTCTTTCTTGCAGATGTTTTTTCTTGGGACTTTTCTTGGGGCTTTTCTTCTTCTTTTTGTTAGGTTGCGAACATCCTGTACCACCACCTCTCTTCTTTTTGGTTTACTGTATTTTAGGTGCTTTGACATTTTTATCTTTGTGGTATTAGGATTCCATTTTAAACGTAAACGAATAATGAAAAAGATCCACTTCCACCTTGTTTCATAATGATTTTTTTTTTTTTTTTGTTTGAGCATCGATTCTTGGATCAGCGAGTTGTGACAAAGCTACTTTATGTTTTGTTTCAAAAAACGTTTTGTTTGATGTGGTATGTGAATGATGCCTTGAAGTAATTGATGTGGTGTCAAGTAGCACTTCTTTGAGACTAACTTCTAACAATTGTGAACGTACTTGTACATTTGTTTTTCGCGACTGATTGCATACAGTGCGCGAATCAATTTGGCAGGAGGATGATGAATACTGTTAGAAAGAAAAGTAGTAAATGATTCTTCTTTGGTTTGTAGACAGACGAAAACGAGGAAAGTGACGCGTAAATGATAGCACCTCCCGCTTTACATCAATCGTGAAACAAATTTATACGAAATCTCAAATAATCGGGAGTGATAGGTTTTTAATCGATGAGTAAATTTGCATATGGTGATTGAGTGGCATCGTCATACGGATTGTAGAACCAAGGTGTTCCTAACTGTTTGGCTAACACCTGAACTTGAGATTTGTCTCTTGGACTTTTAAACAACACCACATAGTGTGCATTGAGACTAATGGTGCGATGTGCTTTATTTTGTTGAAATACATTTTGAGTAATGTAAATAATACTGGCATTACGATGATGTCCTTTTCGTGTAAACCAAAGTTTAATTTCTTATTCGTCTTCTCCTAACATGTCATCAAAGAAGACTTAAGTCAAACACAATCCCATCCTCTTCGCGAGGAATTCCTTCTACAAACGAAATGGATTCTCCATGACTTTGTTGGAGTAACGTGTACGACGGTTGCCACTCTTTGTAACACCACACGATACGTTGTGGAGGACGATCGAATAATTTTGATTTGAGTTCGATCCAACGTTTGACAAATTCGGTTTCGAATGAACCACTGGGTTCAGCAATCAATATGTTGAATGGTTGGCAAATATACAGCGCCTCCCAACTTTGACGATCTAACTTTTCGTCAATCACTTTGAGAACGGAGGATAAAACCATAACAATTGTCTTTAGAATTCTGAGATTTTTAATCAACGACACAGGACATTTCATACATGTTATACATTTTATACACGTTAAATTTTTTTTTAATTTTTTATATTTTTTTTTGTGATGGTAGTAACACAAAAAGAAACATATTTACATTTAAAAGTCAGTGTACAAAATTAAAACACGAAAACAAATAAGGCATAAATCACTCCGTACACAAATAAGGCACAAATTAAAATCACCAAAGCTGCATATAAACAGGTATGATTACAGCATTCTCGATCTATTTACGTTACATTTAATCTATGTTAACGCTCTGGCGTTCTAGTCTCTGTATAATTCATCAGCCCTAACCTCTTCGGGATAGTCATTTGCTCAATCTTTTCTATCTTTACAATTTTACTACTACTACGACTACTATTCTCGTGGGCTAGTAGTATTTCTTCCTCTATTTCTGGTTCTTCTACCACTGTTTCTATAATAGACTATAATTCCACTTTCACTTCTGGCTTTTCTCTCAGTGGTCCGGAGTTAATTTTTTTCTTTAATAAGTCACACACAATGTACTTGGCATAATTAGTCACCTCTTGTATCCAAGCATCGACGCCAAGAATTTTCCAGTCACGTACATTCATCCAATCGTAAATTTGTTTGTTAAACCGATATACACACTTCTTGGTAAGTATGAAGCGTCGATATAGTACGACGAATCTCTTCTTCACACGGAGGTATACAACTCGTGTTCGTCACTATTTGCAACACTTCTAACACAATGAGTTTTTCCTGCACAGATACAGTTTTGGTGGTCATGTCTTTGCTGCATGTACTGTTCATAAATTTGCCACAACGAATCTGCTGGTAAACGAAATCCAAGAAAGGTAGTCACTAACTTACATACACCACACGTCGTCCAAAATTCAATGGAATCATGTCGTCTTGTGGAATTAGTGTTTTTAATTGTAGTTAGTAATCTACTAAGTGTTAAACACTGTAATTGACTTCCTTCCACGGAATTATGCAGCAACACTGACGACAAAAGTCGTGGCATGGTAGACATTATATTAGGTCATTCACAGGAATGTCCTTTTTTATGAAATATTCACCCGTTTGCCAAATGGAATCGGCTGATAAAGCATATCGAAGAAACTCAGCCATTACCTCACCACACATCACACATCGTGAAGGAGTTTCGTCTTGAGGTGATACCTGTAAGTTTCTAACCTTTTCCTGGACTTCGTTTCATGGAATTCTGAGTATTCCTGCAACATTGTAGGTTGAGGTAGTGACATTCAAAATCTTACAGAAGGCAGGTAGTCGTAGAGCAATGTCTAACTATTTGTCGTAAAGGATGCAATTGTTCTATGGATTTCAATTTAATCTTTACAAAGTCTCTGTAAATGTGTTCTCATAGTTCCAGAGGTAAACTACGAATTCTCTCTTCTAAAGTGTCCCTGTGGATAATAATAATCGTGCCCTACAAAGAGAAGGTAGGAAAGCTGAATCTTTATACTCCCATTCGTGAATCTTTACACCACAACTGAAACACTGTACTTCGTATCTTTGTCCCAAGCAAATAAATCCAGCTCTAGTTCAAGTTGTGGTAGTTGGAATACCAATCAGATCTTTAGGCCATTTTTTGAACTTGTTCAATCGACTTTCAAAGTTACAATAGCCAGCAAAGCCACATGAAATGTGTATTCTTTGATTTGTAAATTTCGATGAACTAGTCGTATCCAGAGTGGTTTGCGAGTGCATGGATAGCATTAATAGATAGGCACACGAAAGGCATCACTTTTGCTAGTAAATCAGGAAGGTCGTGCTGCATCGCTCTCGATAGTACGAGTGGCAAGGTCGTGCTGCATCGCTGATGTCGCAGGGTACGGCATCACTCTGGTCGCAAGGTACAGCATCGCACTCGACTTCATTGCACTTGGAGTCCGCAATGGGTCCCTCACTCGGTTGCTGTGTTGAATTCGTATTTCTAGGTGAACGTTTGTATTCACAATGAACTTTCTGTCTTGGAACTCTCTCCTTTTTATGTTGGAGATCAGCGTGTCAGTAAGGTAACGTTTTGTGGTCTGGAAGTCGCGCTCGTTTCTGCTAGACAATCAGATATACTTTTTGCATGGGTCGACTGACGATTTGGTGATTTTGCAAACGCACAAGTTTATGTGGATACAACGTTTTCACGGGAGAGTCTTAATCATGTCCTGACTTTAAGGCTTCTTTAACACGTCAAAGTTGACCACTTGGCTGGAACGAGAGTTCAATGTCAGTCCTTTTACTTACATTTGTTATGAAGTTGTCCTTGCTGGTCTTAGTACTGGTAACCGTAATTTTTGGGTCCACCACTAGCAAAACTCAAATAGTGTCTTCTGGATGTTCATCGGTCCAAGCTCATAAACGTTCGTCTTCGATGCATGCTTTTAGGGAGATCGATGTATATGAAACTATCAGGGTCAAAATAAAGGACTCGATCTCCTAAAGGTTCCAAGACATAATACAATTTTCAACGGCATCGGCCATCACATACGCTACAATGATGACATTTCCAAACTCGTCAGGGTGCAAACTCTGTCACTTCTTCGTAATTCACCAATATTAAATCTTCACGTAGGATCTCCACGTATTTAACGAGTTTTCCTTTGTCGTCGACAAGTTGAAAATATCGACTTAGATCTGCCAAGCATTCCATCTTTGGCAATATCGGACGTTGAACCAATTTTCCCCACAAACATTTCAACGTGACTTTTGCAAACGATCTTCTTCCTTCGTTCTTTCCCACGTGGTCCAAAGTGATGCTTTCTAAAGATCGATACCATTCTTTGAATGCCTCTTTGTCTTCTGGAATCTGACACCAAGAAGAATAGTCGCAAGCTTCTTTGCTTCAGTTTTAAAAATTCGTTGACGTAGTCTGAGAAAATTCCTTCACTGGAGTCGTCATCTTGTTGGTATTGTTCTGTGATAGGAAAGTGTCAAATTTCGTACACTTTAACAGATAGTATCCACGATCGAGAGCATCAAACAGTTCGGCACTCACCCACATTCCTGTCAAGACTCGTTCTTGATCATCGTGACAAGAAGGTTGATTGCACGTTTCAGCACGTACGGCGTAAAGGAAACATCAGTTTTCCGTGGGAATGATGAGGTAAAACAGGATGGTACAAGTTCGTCGGTGGTAGCACTTTGCATTTGTCCAAACCTTCGTATTAGCGAATATGTTCCACTTCAATGTGTTCTGTTAACATTTCAGGGTGATCGGTTGGGAATCGATCATATTTGCACACCCAAGGATACAAGGAACATACATCGATGTATTTGATTTGCTCTCCTTGAGATTCGTCCACTTCGTGCAACAAGCGTGTCTCATTGGTTCGTCCTCCAAACAAACTGTCGCGTGGATTTAAAGATTCAATGTTCACCACATCGTATTCTTCGACGATGCGCTTAAAATCTGGATCGGTTTTAAAACGTCGATCGTAGTCGTGTTCCCCCGTTTTTATCACTTGGTATCCTTGACTTTCTAAACTCAGGTGTCGTTGGTATGTTTGCTCAAATAACTCTTCCATGGTGAACTCTGAGAAAGGACTTTTCAGGTCCCGTTGAGGAAAACCAGTTGGGCATCCGTGAAATAAACATGCTTGAAATTCGTAGACTATCTGTGGGTTTTCTATATCCCATCCATCCCGGAAAGACTTCCAATTTTCTTTTCTCCACCGTTGCTAGCGTGTTGTATTCACTTGTGCTCAGTTTTGCACAAGTAATGGAGCAAGCGCGAAGCTTTGGCGGAATATCGACGGCTGACAGAAAGATAGGATTGAGATGGTATGATGGCTAGTTTGTTCTCATACATGAACTTCTTTCGATAGACTAATCCACACACTTTGGCAATACTTCAAGCTTCATTAAAAGGATCGATACCTTCGTGATCCAGAAATAATTGTCGCAAGTTTCCACAGCACCATTGTAAAATGTCACATCGGATCGGCAATATTTCAACATTTCTTCTTGAAAGTCTAAAGGGTCTGACGAGTGAGTTTGGTACTAAGCATAGAACGCTTCTCGTTGTTCTGTGTGCATACTGTCAGGGTCGTAGTACCGAACTTCAGGCAAAGGCGGTAGCATAATGTGTTGATTAGCGTCGGTATTGAAAAAGTGTGGAAAATAGCCTTCTGACATTTCTGTCATTCCAAACCTTTTAGACATTCTTCTCAAAGGCATAGCCAAATAACTTATGGAATCTTTAAACTGTACCTTTCCCACTTTCATGTATATGAATTTGGCTCCGTTCAGGACAACTCATGGTAATTAAGTGCCTTGTTCTGAATAATATTTCAAAAGAACTTGTCCGTCTTATCCTGAGAAATTGTGAGTCGTGAATGGAGCATATCGATGACAGTTCCTGTAACGCTGGATTTCCTCTTCGCTCCAAGTGTCACCGGTGGGGTCTATAATCTATTCGGCACAATCAGCAAGAGTACGAGAACCCCGAAAGATCTTTTCTCGTCCTCCTGGAATCTTACTCCAATATGGACACTGAAAAATATAGGTTCTTGCATACACTTGTCGGCACACAAACATTAGGCGAGTGAATTCCATTCTCTTGTGAATATTCAAAGTCAAAAAAGATTACATCCACACGATGGTCTTGTTTCTTTTTCTTGTTCTGATCTTTGTTTAATACTCCCTCAAGTTCATTGTCATATCTTTGAATGAAATACTGATGATTGAAGTCCACAATTTGGTCACAAAACGACATTTTTCTTTCCTGGACAAACCTGTGACTTTGGTTATTCGTTCAAACAAGATGTCCACAAGTGGAGCACACTCACAATAACTCACAAGCAATTTTCTGCTGTTGAACTTGTTTCATGCGATGTTGTTCGTAACAGGATGGACTGACAAAGGTTGACTTGCAAGTAGAGCAATGAATTCTTTCTTTTCCTTCAAGGATGCAAGACCTGAAAGCTAAACACCCACGACATCTCTCTCTCTCTCTCTCTCTCTCTCTCTCTCTCTCTCTCTCTCTCTCTCTCTCTCTCTCTCTCTCTCTCTCCAACGAATATCTTGATCTCGACTGCAAAGTCCTTAGTCACATTTCTCTATCCAAGAAATGCTGTGATACTTGTAATAGCATTGAAATGATCTTGATGATAATAAACGCGAATGTATTTTCCGTCTGGAAAATCTGGTCCTCGAAACACGAGAGCTCCGCGAACAACTTGAGGGTATACTTTCAACGTATAATGAGGTGACAACACATCTTGAAGTTTTGGCTTTTCAGGAATCCCACACATGGTCTCTTTGGAAATGCCCGCTTGCTGTAAAAGGAGTTCTGCTTCTCTCCGTTGCTGTGGTGTCTCTGATCGTTTAATCATATCCCATGATCTTTTCTATTCTGTTGTATCGTTCTTCTCGGCATAAGTTCAACCCACTATGATGGCACGGGCTAAGCACATTTGATCTTGATGGTTGTTAATCTGGACGGTACTCTGTTTGGTACTATGAAGTTCGTCCACGGATAAAACTTTGCATCCTCCACTACCTCTTGAAGGCAAAACCTGGGTCATGTGAAGAAGGGCTTTTCCATCTGTTATGTCAAACTCGTCGTTCAATTGTTTGACGCACTGAATTCTTTCACTAATTTTCCAAGGTGTTAATTCTTCCGGTGTACTAAACTCGATCCAGACAGGAGATTTCAAACTGTCGTGATTGATGGACAGTCTCAAACGATCGTCATCGTTAGCTTGGCACTGTCGTTTCAATGTCTCAAATAATGATTCCAATAAATATGTAATGAAACCCGCTGCTTTCTCTGGTGGAACTTGAGACTTATATCTTCAAATTTCACCTTGTACGTGTAAGCCGTTGTTCAAACTTTTCTGGAAGTCATCTTTTGAGTTTCTCGAAAGTGAAAATAATCTTCTTTAGCTAGAGAACGACTTTCTTTCTTGACTTTACTCTCTGGGTTTTGTAGTGGAGGTAGACGGTGTTGGCTCAGGCTCACTCATGTCCTCTTAAAGATCACTGGCGTGAAATTGTGCTAATACTTCACTTATTGTATGAGGTGTCGTCTCTTGGCTTCTTCTGGTTTCTTCTCAGCAAGGTGTGATCGTTTCATCTTGATTCAATCTTTGATTTGATTTGATTAGGGTACACACTCTCTCCCTATATATAGAGAGACCTCCGCACCCTAAGAGAATATACTCATTCAGCTTTCAATCTGTGAAGATGGAAGAGTCTCAACTGATCGCACTTCTCGTGAGGGATTTGCAGAGAGTCATTCGAAAGTGTAAAGATACCTGTTATCAATGTCAAGAAAAATGGCATTGGTATTCAGAGTGTCCTGAGAAAAAAAAAGAACAAGGATAAAGAGCATTCCTCAGAAGCAGCAGAAGCAAAAGAAGAAGAACTCATACCGTAAAGAAATTCAAGAAGAAGTAGAAAACAAAAACTCAAGTAGAAGAGGAACCCAAGGCAGTGAAGAAATTCAAAAGAGAAAGGCAGTAAAAGAAAGAAGAAAATGGACTTTTGTGCTGTGTTGTGAAATTTTATAGTGATTCTGATTTCACAAGAATATACCAAAAAAGAAACGTAAGTGTCTCTTTGTCTTTATTTTTTTTAGTATAGATCCGATCTTCACACACTTCCACATTGTCTCATGGAGGGATTTAAGTTTTATTTGATTTCAATTATTGAGTAGTATCTCTTTTCTAAGAGATACAGGTGGCCTTGAAAGGTCCGTTGGCGTTTGTTTTGATTTCTTTTTTTTCTTTTTTTAGTTTTGTTTTCTTTATGAATAACAAAAACAAACTGTAACTGTCTTAATCCTTTTCAACGGTTAAGTCCTACTCCTGCTGTTGCTTATGCTCTAGTCGTAGAAGTAACTGCTGCTGCTGCCGCTGGAGTCTCAGTGGTGGTGAGAGTTCATGTAGTCATAGAAGATTTAGAAGTCTTGAGCCGTGAAAGTCTCTTTCTCTTGGGTTGGGCTAAAGAAGTCTGATACATTTCTCTCAGATGTTTTAACTCTGCCAAAATATCTTGTAACAGACAAACCGTTTTGTTTTCACTCTCTTCCTTATGTTCACTGTTCAAAATGTTCCTCTTCTCTTCTTCTTGTTGCTTACTCTTTTCCTCCTGTTGTTGTTGTTTGTGAACAAATACTTGTTCTTCTTCTTTCTGACGTTGCCCACCTCTTCCTTCTGTTTCTTTTTGAAATCATCATACACTGGTAATGGTGGAAAAGGGGGTGAAGGTGGTACTACCCGTCAAGATGTGGACAAGCGTGGTGTCGTCGACTATTGTTTCAAGTATGCTCATCAATCCAGACTTCCTGGTATATGTCATTGCATCGTGGGCCATTACTAGGATTACAAATACAGCTATATGGAAGACACGAATCTATATGGAGAGGCAAGGTTGCCTGAAGCGTGTCTTAGTCTACGGACCGGCTGTGAGGAGAGGTTTGCGGAGAAGAACTGTGAAGATGCGTGGTATGTGTTAACCCTCTTCTTTCAAGGGCCACCCGGATCTCTAGAAAAGAGAGATACTTCTCATTGCTGATATATGTGCTTCTATGTTTGTGTATGTCTATGTGTATGTTCACAACCGAACTAAAACTTAAAACCCCTTACCCCTTTTTGTGTGTGATAGTATGTTTGTGTGGGTATAGTGCGTCTATAAACACTACCTACCCTTCGGTGATAGTCCGTTTATGGGGAATAGAATGTCTATAAACACTCCTACCCTTGCTTGTATGTGATAGTTTGCCTGTATGTATTTAAGTATAGCGTGTGTAAAAACACTCCTACCCTTGTTTGTGTGTGATAGTATGTTTGTAAGCATAGTGTGTGTGTAAACACTGCAACACTTTTCGTTGGATAGTTGGGTGTGTGTTGGATAGCAGTCAAAAAGTATGTATTGGATAGCATATCAAAAGTGTGTGGTTGGACAGCAATCAAGTATGTGTTGGATAGTAATTAAAAAGTACATGTTGGATATTAATCAAACAGTATGTGTTGGATAGTATATCAAAAAGTATGTGTTGGATAGTATATCAAAAAATGTGTGTTGGATAGTAAGTAGAAAGTATGTATTGGATCGTATATAAAAACGTTATTGTTGGATAGTAATCGAAAATTATGTGTTGGATAGTATATCAAAAAGTGTGTGTTGGATATAGTGAGCAGAAAATATGTATTGGATAGTATATAAAAGCGTTGGTGTTGGATAGTAATTGAAAAGTATGTGTTAGAGAGTATATAAAAAAGTTGGTGTTGGATAGTAGCTAAATATTTTACCATCACATTTCCCGTAGGCACTTATAATTTTTTCAACATGGAAACGGTCTATAACAGTCCCCAAGTTAACATTACATTTCCCGTATACCCCTATAGTGTCTCCCATATGTTAAACTTATGGACTGTTACGTCTAGGGGTTATAAATAGTAACAAAAGAAAGAATTACTCAAACAAGCTTTCACAATTTATAAAATATAAATTTAATTTCCTAAAATATTAAATATTTCAAACAAACAAAGTGAAAGAATTAAAAATAGCTTAGTTTAGACATTCCTAAATAATCCTAGATGATCTATTGAATTTTGATAATCCGGAAGTTAATCCAAAGCACTCCGAATGAAGTAACTAAAGTGTTGATGTGCCACAAGAAACACAGTTTTAAATCCAAATGTTATTAATCCCAGGTAAACTCCTCTGAATGTATAAGTTCCTTGAAGAATAGTACTTAAATCCAAAATGTACTATTTAGATAATAGAATTTCACCAGCTGATTTTAAAAAACAATAATAATCTTCTTCAATAACCTTATGGTTCAGATGAACTGCAAAGAATGAGAATGGTTATGTTGGCATATATAGTCTCTAAAACTCTAATACTGCGACTTAGAATGAATTCTGTCAACAACCTTTTTTCTTTAACCAATCAGAAACTAGGTCGCGCATGATACTGTTAAAGGTGCCTTAGCACTACAATGAAAATACCTTATTTCAAATCAACATAATGTTGACGTAGGATTCAAGGTCATAAATCTGCACGCTAGCACGTGATTCCTTCATTGTGGGTTAAGCTGACCGACATAATTATTGATTTTCCCAGGACTTAACATGACTCATATAAACATGTTGACATTCATTTGTACTTTACAAATAGCATATGCTACTGAACTAAGGAATTATAATACAATGATTATAAACGCAAATGAAAACTATTATAATTTAAAGATAATACACAATGCCGTAACAGGACACTTTTAACATAGGATTTCCCGTAGACCACTAACCTAAAGTGTCTTCAACATGTCAAACATACGGCGTAATGTTAATTCCCCTATGATCATATACATTTTTCAAGTACTGAGGTCAACCATTTCTAACGATGTTACTATGTACCCCTTAAGAATAAATTCCCGTAGACCCCTATAGTGTCTCCCACATGTTACATCTATGAACAATTTCAACACAGAATTTCCCGTAGACCACCATAGTGTCTCATATTACTACTCTGGATTAAAGGATTTCGCTACGTAGTTAATTTTGATCTTGAATATCAACTGACAATTTTGATCATGAATATCAACCGACTGACAATATGCAGCCATGCGGTACACGCATCTCCTGAATATCACTTTTAGAAAGTAGCTGGGAAATTTCTAACTTCTAACAAAGTTGGATATAAAGTTAGGTAGACAGTTCCATAGACTTAGGTTGGATTCGTCATTCATTATGCTGTTCTTCCATGTGGTGTTGTATCATCTACCCACTACTATTGTTTTTACTTACTATCGTTCTTGTGCAAGAAACAGAAGGAAGAGGTGGATAGTTTTTTGCAACGTCAGAAAGAAGAACAAGTTTTTGTTCAAAAACAACAGAAAGATAAAGATATCAAAAATTATCATTTGACGTTTTCGGCTTAATTTTTTTCTTAATTTCGGCTTAATTTTTCTCAATATGATCTATTTTCATATTGAAATTACTAAATGCAAACTCTATCTACTGTAAATAATTGTGTTTGTGTGTCTGTCTGTCGCTAGGTATGTGTGTCTCAGCTTAAAAAGCAGATAGAAGTTTGAGTTTTCAAGACGAATATAAATATGAAAAACAAAATAAACCTCAGAGAATATGTGATACCTTGAAGTGATCCAGGTTCTTTAATCATTTTCACTTAATAGGAAGATGACCACTAACCACTGCACGTGCCACTTGCCGCAGTCAAACCGGGACTGCAGGAGTGCAGAATGAGTTTTACAAATGCTCCGTCCAGTCTCATGTGCAATATTGTTTTCAGTGCAACCTTGTTGGGAGGAGGGGTGTCAGAATTTATCTATGGGGAGATATTTACATGGTTGGAGAAATATGTTGCTCAATTGCATTTGATGTAACTTCTTTTGAATTTAATTTAAATGATGAATTAAGAATATAAAAAAAATTTTGTTTATAAAATTCTTCATTTCTAACAAACAAATTATTTCGCATTTTCCTGCCATATACTTATTAATTATACATAGACATATGCAAGCCGCACTGGTCCAGTAGTAAATGTTGCTGCACAATTAGCTATTATAGAAGTGACTATAGCTATCAACTGGAGAAAGAACATACCGTATATACTCGCGTATGATCCGCGTCCAAATGCAAACAACATAGACCCTGATCTGCCGTCGCATATTGCGCCGGCAGATCAGGGTCTATGTTGTTTGTTCTACTTATTAGTCCTTACAAACTGCATAGACCCAGATCTGCCAGTGCATTATGCGACGGCAGATCTGAGTCTATGCAGTTTGTATTGGCTTATACACGAGTATAAACGGATGTCAAATGGAGTATATATAAGTTGGTGTTGTTAATGTTGCCTTTAAAATAAAAAATGGATAATTTTACCTTGAAAGAGATTTCTCATAATTTGGTTAAGTCTAGGCCTCTGGTTCAGTCAATCTTCTTAGCTAGTGAAAAATATTCCCATGAAAGGTACCGTATAGCCTTGATAATCCAAACATTGAATGTCTGAAATTTCGGTTTATCGAACCTACATTTTATTTCACCCAAATATTTCTTTTAATGCGTATAAAAACTTGGTTATCCAAATTCCGATTATCCGAAATAACCCATGTCCTACCACGTTCTGGTAATTGTAGTTTGACTGTATTACCTTTATTTCTGCCAATCAATTTTTATTCGGATAATCTCTCTAAAATACTTTTTCCCGTGTCGGGCAATTTAATGTCAGAAAAATATAGTAAATAGAAATAATATAGAATTTTATAGATGGAAGTTTTATAAATATTGACCAAGAGATTATATTCTGTGCAAATAACTTCATTATAAGATCTTTTGAATAACGTAACCTCACACGGTAGTCAGTTTTACGACTCTCGGAACTAATACAACTCCCATAGTAAACGCATGGAACACATAATATTAAAAATTAAATAACTTTAAATTTCTAAATACTCACGATCAAACATATATCTCTCATTAGAGACCCATCCTTGATGCAAGCTTCCACTTGGAGAATATCATATGAGTCGACGCATTTTTTTTATCTTTATGTTCGTTTAAATATGTGTTTTCAATTCCTTAACTAAAAAATCATATGCCAATTTCAGTACTGAGTGTTCCAAAGTCAAGTCTATAAAAGGACAGAAATTGTATCAATAGAACATTGTCTCTATTTTTTTCCGTTACAAATAGGATCAACGTTCAAAAGATTCTTTTTACTCAAATTTTACTTTCATTATTGACCAATCATGGTCCTCCATAACCCGTATATATATATATATATATATATATATATATATATATATATATATATATATATATATATATATATATATATATATATATATATATATTGTATGTCCAATTCTCTAGACAGGTTCCCATTCATACAAAAATACCTCAAGTTCTGTAGTACAGAAACAGTTGTTAAGGGGAGATTATAATGCAAATGATAACAAGTAATTGTAAGATTTTCCTCCCTTGCATAATAAACTGACGTGCAGGAGAACTAATACCATAAATGAAAAACACTAAAATAGTAAGACCCCAGCCCCTTGTATAATAAAAAAGTTGTTAATTGTGCCCTTTTTAACAATAATTTTGATTTATTCAACTGAACTCTTTTCTCATTCTATAAATTATTTCCATGTGTAAGTGCGTAACACGTACATATCCATGAACTATGATTTTATTTCAAGGTTCCAAAAGAACGGAATATTAAAATCATTTTTACTATTTCAATGGAGAGTGTATGAAATTCTAAATTTCGCCGTTTCCCGATGTCAAACTATTTCGCAGTCATTAATATTGTAAGGATCTGCTACAATTCGTATTTAATTTCGCAGATAGCCTTCCCCCATTCCCCCACCCTCCAGCAACTTCTGCCCAAAGTACATAGAACGTGAATGAAAACAGGTTTAAAGTATTAGATGAATAATAGTAGTGTGTAGATGATAGATCCAAAGCACATTTCGTTTGGTATCATTGTGTTATGTACAATAATAAGAGTCAGTCCGATATGTATTTATGATAATATCGTACCTCACGTTTTCTGACATTGACACTATTAACGGATACTTACCATCGTTTGTGGGGCCCCGGGTGGCCGAGTGGTCAAAGGCGCTCGCCTTTACAGATCACTGACATTTCACCTCTGTGCGCGTGGATTCGAGTCTCGGGCTTGGCCAACGTGGGTATGTGAGAAAGCTTGCCAGTAGCTTCCTGTGGGTCGCTGGTTCTTCCCGGGGTTTTCTCGGTTTCTTCCTCCACCAAAATATACTGGCCGCCATGTATAGCCTATCATGTGCTGAAAAATAGCGTTAAACCCATAACAACCAACCAACCAACCAATCAGCCAACCATCGTTTGTACAAACGTATCATTCGTACAATTGTATCATGGACGTCATTCCATATGCATGCTCTGTGCTTATTAGATGCAATTAATAAACAAATGCACTGGAATCGTGGCTTGTGTAACTGGCGGTGGGATGTGGGTGTTGGCTAGGTAGGTGTTAGGTAGAAAGAAATAAAAATAGATTGTTTTTACTACCACTCATAATTAATTTGAATTTGAAAGATATCACGAAAATAGTTTCTGGAAATGCACATGGAAAGTATTTGGATTCGCGAAAACAATCCCTATATTTTGTTGTTGTTGTTGTTGTTGTTTTTGCTGCTGCTGATGTTGTTGTTGTTATTTGTATAAGATGGTTTTTGGCTTGGTTTGCTTTGGTGTTTTCCGGCACAGCAAAATAAGCAGGTTATTTAGTGCCCAGGCAAATGGAGTAAAGAGCCTTGCCCAAGGACACACCAAGGTAGGCGCCCCGCCTGATCCGATGGTAGGATTCGAACCTGTACCCTTTCGGTCTCGAAACCATCACACCAACCATTGAGTCACAACAGTTCCTGACTTTATTAGTCGCCCCCTTACTGCATACAGGAGAGTACATCGGGCCCATTCAATATCCCAACCCCAAGCCCTAACTTAAAACACAATTTTATTTTATTTACATAATTTACGTCGAACGGGATCCATCACATTGAAAAAATGTGCACCCTACACACCTCCATTTTTTTTTTTTGTATTATTTTTTTTTTTTTTTAAATCTATTGCATTTCAATTTGCAACATGTATACAAATTGCAAATGTATTGGACATGACCATCTTTCTGAATGTCTGTCCCCATTCTTGTTGCACCATTTTCTTAATCCAAAGTCAGTGGCACTACAAAGAATCATCCGTCCCGTGTTATGAATTATTTACTAATGGTTGTATAGTGACCGTAAATAAAGCCTGATATGGTATGTTATGACCAATATGAGCTGTGACGCAAGATTGGAAATTTAACAACCTTTAGTTTTTGGCGCAAGATACAAAATGTCGATAGAAATTCAGGAGACGGCCATGATACCTAACTAGAAAAAAGGAAATTTGGAGAAGCATTCACGCATTGTTAGAACGATAGCTGTCTAAACACGAAGATGAATGTTCAGTCTAAGAACGTATATAATATTTTGCTTTATAAATCAAGGAAAGTACTCGAAAACTCCTGCCATTAAAAAGTCGGGCAAATCTCTTCCTTCTCTGCACATGATCTATGTGTATCACCACCGTCTTTCTTGGAAACGAACAGTAATAGCCAAATAATAACAAGCTGTTTCCAAGACAAAGAAAACGCGGTCTAAATATTTTACCTTGATCAATCTGACAAATTTGGCAAGTTATTAGCAGTGTGAAAATAGAGCTAAGATACAATCGTTCTTGTGTGTGTTTGGAAAAATGTATCGTTCTAAGATACAATCGTTCTTGTGTGGGGTTGGGAAAATGTATCGTTCTTCTCTCCACATATAAAGTTTAACATTATTTTTTCCCATCTTTATTTTTCTTCTTCAATCTTCGCTCAATCTCCCTTTATTATCATCATCTTTCTCCTTATGTTAAAAAATATAAATCAAAATGTATTTATTGTCACAATTTTTACAAGCAAGATTAATTTTCAGAAGATTTTTTGATGATTAACAAATTAAATGGAAAAC
>JAQPZY010001675.1:925000-975000 GCA_029931535.1 Margaritifera margaritifera | reverse complement strand
AAACATATATTTAAATCCAGTCTGATAAAAGCGAAACCGGTCACTGATTTTCCGTGTTGGTATTGTTAATTTCGAATAAATACGATTTCAAATTTCACAACAAAATTCAGGGTAAACAGTCTAGTTTTCAAAATAATTCACAGGTTCTAAATTTTAAAGCAAGCGTCCGTTTACTTGCAACAAAATGTAATTTGACATGAATAAATGTTACAAAATTCTGGGTTAGAAATTCCTAGTAGTAGTAGAAGTCTTTAAAGCGGCACTAGCAGTGCAGTTTAAGAAAATAATTTTGCAGGCGTTCTTTGATGGATTTTTTTATTTATTTTTTGGTACTTTTTGAATGTTTTAGCGCAGTACTATCAGAAATATGTAATCACGTGTACTGACCTATCAAATCTGACTTTAAACTGATGGACAGTGTCTATGTGTTCGAAAGTTTTCGTGATGTACAAGGTTCCACTTACAAAAAGAAAAAAAGAAAAACATTATCCATACTTTTGAACATTTAATTTCAATATTTAAGGTTTTAAAATATTCCATATATATGTCTTTTGGGTTTGTAACGACAACAAATTATACAAAGATGATAACTAAATTGCAGACCTCTCGGCCGAAAAGTCGTTATTTGATAAGAGGCATAATGCATTATCACGGAGTTACAAGGATATGGTGTTATTTCATTGCAAGTAATATCAACGATTTCCTTCCTAGATAAAACAAAATTGTAATATTTTTTTTTTTTTTTTTTTTTAATATTGACCGGAAGCATTATGATACTCACATAAATAACTAAAGTTCAAAATTATTCATAAAAAAATATTTTATTTGAATATATTTTAATATGTTATAACGTCGGAAAATCAAGTAAGGTGACTTTAACGATGTATATTAGCACAAGTCTATAATGTAAAGCTTTCTGATATGGCTTACACCCTCTGCAGTTTGAGAATGTAAAATAGGCCGATTCCCCCTCAGGCATGTCGTAAAGGAGGCAACCTGGTTGCCGTGGGTTACGTCACGTGTGGGTGTAAAAGAGGATCTTGGTAGTTGAGCAGATGAGACGACAATTTGTTACCACTGCAATGCACCACACCACTTCGGCCTACCTTCAGGCTAGACAGCCAGTCAGAAGGATCCTGTTCAATCAATTGGCTAGTCACGCCAAGATTCAGAGGCTATGTCAATGACAGCTTCAGTTTCCATACTTCTCTTAACTCTTTAAGGTCAACATTACGACTAAAGCAAATATATACTGTTATGTATGGAACCTTACAAAAGGACACGGTCAGTCGAGTATGAATTATACATTACTGGAATAAATCACCCTGTGTAGGCCTGGTATGAGAAATGCAATAAATCAGCGTAAATCGCTGTCCCCTTGTTCGGTTCCGAGTCGGGTGGGGAGCACGGATGGCGAAATAATGTTCTTCCATTATGGGAAAACACAAGAAACAAACAATAAATAGTAGCAGACTTGCTGTACAACGGATCAGGAACAATTCGAGAATTCGACAACACGTTCTCCTCATAGAATCAACTGATGAGAACTCGCAAGTAAACAAATATCTCGCCTTTTATCATTGCAATAGTCCTGCAGGGTCTGGCAATAGTGCCAAAGAGGGTAAGAATAACTCAGATCGGGCTAATTACTAGCTGAGCGAAGCTACAAAGGGGGCAGGGAACAGCTTCCATTAACCTAGTGATGTCGTATCTACCGCCTCAATATAAAAAATTAGTATAATTAAAATACGTAATATTGGTCCAACGTGACACTATTGTTTAAATAACTGTGAAATAAGAAGACATGCCAATATCGTTTACTTGACCCAATAGACTTGTTGTAGTTTCTGGAGAAAGAAGTTTATTGACCCAAACCCCAATTTGCACATGCATTTTTCCGGCCGAAGGTCATTTTTTGAGAAATTGTGACGCACACGGTGCAAACGCAAGCTCCTTCTCAATGTGATACTTTAGGAGAACATTCGTTCCCAAACAGTTCTGAATTATTCTACTTTCCTTGAACCCACCGTGTCTTATGCTACAGGCGGGTAGCTCTGCGTCCTAGCCAGAGTTTGGTATTTCAATGTATGAATAATATACAGTAACAAGTGATGGTGTACATGACTCATATCAAATTAAAAAACAGCACAAGCCCCAAACATATAATGCGAAAATATATTTCTACCTATAATTATTTAACATTAACAGGTAAGAAACTCACACAGTAGACTTCAATTAGGAATTTCGAAAAGGGACCAATTTACCAACTAACCCCTGCCATCTAAAGCTCACTCGGATAATCTGCTTTGTTCAAAGCGGTTTGTTGAGGATACATAATTATATGAACTTATGTACAGGTGTCGTGCGATCTAGAGATTTAAATGGCTGCACTAAGACTGAGACGCTTGAAAATCTCAGATCTCAGAACGTCTCTCAAGTGAAACGAATCAACATTAGCCGGAACGTCATGTTGATTCCCACCAACACTTAGATATTGATTGTTCGACTGTGACACTTTGCCTGTATCGATCAAAGCCGGTTCTTAAACATACCAATAGACTGCCCCAGATATTGGCAGGAAGACCGTGAAGGATCGTCATGCTAGGAGAAAAATCCGTGTGTGAATTTTGCCAGGGCGGCCCAATTTTTTACTCAAGAAACTATCCTAAGTGGAAGCACGTGAAACAATACAACGGGTCAAGCATGAGAAAGGGCTGAGCTTCCCTGCAGCCAGTCAATTTGTGGAAGCCTCAGATCCACTTAACACTGCCGGCCGATCCTACGCGAACGCGGCTAAAGTGGAGAAGTAACCTTCCACACATTCTGTCTGTACCCAGACAAAATTTACAGTCTTGACGCCGCCCAAACCCATGCGAGCAGCCACCCAAACCGAGATTTTAGATCTGGCCCACACAAAATGCAGCAAAGCGTTAGTCCCAGTCGAACAAATATGGAAGTAAAGAATCAAGCGACTCCCGAAAGGATCTGACGATCATTTCAAGCTCTTCAATAAGTTCAGAAGTCTAGAAAGTATGGGAACTGGAGAGCCCCCTGATAACGCCGCAGAAAAACCTCCCAGAAGTCCCGTACTTCAGCCACTTCCGTAAATATGTCTGACGCCATAATACAATATAATTGCAGAGGTTTAAAGGTAAATATTGATGAAACAAAGCTTCTACATGACTCAATATCCGTCTGCCTTCAGACGACCTTTTATATGAAACCAAAACCAAAACAAACAAAAAAGAGCTTCGAATTAATCACTAAAATTGTGTAACCATCAATAACTATTCAATAAATATTGATAAGATCGCTGGGAGAATGTTAATCATTATAAATAACAAAACTCGTCACTGCCAAATTCATCTCAATACTACATTAGAGGCTTTAGCGTTTTGCTTTCATCACATAAAACTCTGGACAGTATATCTTCCCCCAAAGCACTCCAATCAATAAATCTGATCTTGACCAGTTTATTGAAAAATGACTAGCACCTTTTGTTCTACTTGCCACTTTCAAAGCCACCATCGATCCATCTCCTTTACTTGACTTCTCTTGGGTAATTGGTGACATCCTCTGTGGTGGAGATCACTTTCCAATATACTCACAAAATAATACACGTAAATATCAAGGGTTAGGCCAGAGATGAGAATTGAATAACGCATATTGGGAAACATTTTAATCCCTCTGCGAACCAAACTTCACAGCAGTTGATCGTTTCTAAAACGTAGCGAATCCTATACTCTTATTTACTAACATACGCCAGGATGTGTCTTGGAATACAATACCAAAAACATACTCCAGAATGTGGCTTGGGATACAATACCAAAAACATATTCCAGGATGTGGCTTATACTCCAGGATGTGGCTTGTGATACAATACCAACAACTTCGGCGATTCATAACCATATCAACATAACGTTCTTTGATGATGGTTCAATGGAAGAAATCATGGAATCTTAAGAGGTTCTAATGACAATCCAGGAGCTGAAAATCTAAATAAACGCCTTATATGCCTAGCTAAACCTCGTGGTACCATTGGAGTGCGCATAGGAGAAGCATAGCTGTGTAAAGAAAAACGAAAGAAAGTTTTCCTTTAAATTTGGAATCTGCTAACTCTAAATATTACTATAGATTTTTCATTCTCAGATATCTACAAGACTCTCTTGATCGAATCCATCACACTTCAAAAGAATCGGTTGATATCAACTATCAACTTTTAAAATACCTAACACAACACGAAATACACTTCTAAAAATCTCCAATAAAATTTGGCTTATTGGCGACTATCCGCCGTCATTGCAAGAAGCAACAGTAAACCCAGTACCCAAACTTGGAAAAGTGAATGCAATCCAACTATCATACTAAAGCACTAACAAGCTGTGTTTGCAAAACCATGGAATGAATGACAGACTCCTCTGTTATCTTGAATCCAAGACACCACAATCAGACTTTCAATATGGATTCAAACGCGAGACTTGATACATTAATCAGAGAAAGAAGAAATAGTAGCCATTCATTTTTACTTCCATAGCTTATGGCACCACATAGAAGTACAGCATAATAAATCTCCTATTCAACATAGGTCTAAGGGGCCGCCTACCTATTTTTATATCAAAAATTATTTTCAAAGATAGACATTTCAGAGTTAAGGTAGGTTCCATCGTTACTGAAAGCTATCCTCAATTATTTTACGTCAGGGTAGCATAATTATCAGTCATCCTTTTCCGCAACAATATTAACAACATAGTTTACTGCCTTAATCCAGAAACTGACTGCTCGTTATATGTTGACGACTTTTGATCTGCTATAGTTCAAAGAGTATTCATACTTTTGAACGTCAACAAGAGATGCAGAAAGTCACTATGTTGAGAGAAATGAACTGTGACTATCTCAGACGAACAAAGTTGGCTTTTCAGTATACTATCAAAATATCATCCAATACATCTAATCACGCATGTGATGTCGTCTTTAGGCTCTAATGCAAAGCCTTCTACGCTCAGAAACCAAATTAAAGTCCACCTTTTGTCATACAAATTCGTCCTCCTGTAGTAGCAGACAAAATCAATCGTACCAACACTACAAAATTCCCAAATCTCCACTTTGATTATTACCCCGCACCAACCCCCAGGAAATAATATTTGATATTTGCCAATTCAAAAAGTCCTCTGCCAGTCCTCTCGTTTTTAGAGTAAATTTAATTAAATCAGAGCCTTCTATCATGGTCATACGGTGCCATGCAACACCCTGATCAAGTTACTGTACTAATGATATGTTTATTATATACCCTTAACAGTTATTCCATAATAAAAAGACAAGTAAGTATCTTCTTCTTGTTCCTCGTTTACTTTGATTCCATCCATCTACTCACATTGTTATCTTTGTCTTATTATAGTGTACCTGTTACGCGACAGTTATTAGGTGGCGCCATCCTTGACACATATGAATCTAAACCTGTTTCATATGCACATTTGATGCAAGGTTTCAGATCATTCTCGGGAAAAGTAGCCTTTATCGTGTGTTGTATAATTATGGAATATAATAAAATAAAATATTTCAAGAGTGGCGAAGTGAAATATTTCCTTATATCTACTCAGAAAAGTTTGATTTTCTTTTTATATTGGAGGTGGAAAACGTCGATTGATATTAATTTTTCCCATTCTATCAGTGTCAATGTGGTTAACACTGTAGACGAAAAACCGTATACTGCATCGAGAAAGAGTTGTTCCAAAATTTTATAAAAATTTAGGACATTAACTTGTTTACATTTTTTATCCTACATGAAATGCTGCAAACCGTGATTTGCGTTTGATAAATTGTTGTTTTTATTCGAACAATGAATCGAACATTTTTCTTTCACACATATCTTTTGCGGACTGATACCGTGAACACACTTGGGATGGGTGTAATCCTAGCATCACAGAGCGGTCAAAACGGAAAAGTTTCATAGCGTGATATCTTTAAACTAAAGATGTAAATGATTCTCAATTTACACGTTATGGTTGGCGTATGTTTTGTTATTTCTGCATTCAAACAGGAATTGTGTAGCCTCTAGTAGCTGGCAGTCTAGTTTAGTAACAGACACTCCACCAAAATTTCGATACTTACTTAATTTCTGTTTGCTCAACACTAATCCATGTCCGATTTCTCCATTGTTTACAAACATAAGTATGTGTGACGAGAGTGAAAATAGCTACTTAACCAAGTTTTAGCATTTTATTCCATTGAGAGTTTTGCCTTTAAACTTTAGTCGTTTTGTCGTACAGTTTATGAGCTATTTTGACGATAGGTGTCACTGAATACTTAAAAGAAACAGGTTATCCTAAGGTCAGTCAAAAGGTATTTTGACAATAGGTGGCACTGAATACTCAATAGAAAAAGTGTATCCTAAGGTCAGTCAAAGATGCCCTGCAGTTAAATGTTTCTGAATGGAAGATTGCATAGTGTGGTTTTAAGTTTATTATAAACGTTTCAATATACTCCTAAATTTAAAGCAAATCGCAGAGGTGAGGTCGTATTGTACCGTTGGCGTACAGGACAAACGACGCATGCATATCTCCTCGACAATGAACCTTGACCTGATTGTATCGACTTTAACCTTATCAGACAATTTTATTTTTTAAAATTGTTTTTATTTTTTGTATCTCAATTAAGAAGGTTTTTTTTCCCCTTTATCTTTTATTTTATTTTATATACCTTAAAAAAACTTCACATTTGCATACTTTATTTTTATCTTGTAGGTCACTCTATTTACGTCTTTTTGGGGAGGGTTTCTATTTTTTTTTTTTGGGGGGGGGGGGCAATTTTTGCCTTTAGATTCTGGAACTTACATTTTTGGTTTGGACAAAAATACCCACATAACACAAATAAAATGTGCAGAGACATTCCACAAAAATGTGAAAATTAAATCTGGTTTTAGAATAATTAGAAATTTTGCATCGACTATAATATGCTATTTCAATATCCCACAAGAGAGATTGTCACGCAAAAATGATTGACTTAGAACCAGACCTGTATTCTCAAATAATCTGAGGAAGAAACTCGAAATTAAGTTTAAAAGTACTCCGAACCACTATATAGGATACATAGTATATCGTTGAAATGGAAATGACTTTAAAAATCGTCCTGGTTATAAGATTCTAACTTTATTTTCAATAAAGTTACATGATATTTACATTTTTTAGCTAGAACTTAATTTGAGTTTTGTACAAAAATTGCCTGAAGTTATTTTGAGTCATAGTTACATTTTTGTAACAGTTTAACAATGTTTGTGCAACAGTTTAGCAATATTGTTGTAACAGTTTAACAATGTTTGTGTAACAGTTTAGCAATATTGTTGTAACAGTTTAGCAATGTTTTTGTAACAGTTTAGCAATGTTTTTGTAACAGCTTAGCAATGATTTGTATAATAATATATTATGATTGCTCGGCAAATAATGAACTTATCTATCAGATTCAGTAAAATATACGCTTATATAAAAAAATGTCATATATATTTATCTGTCTACACTGAAGAATATTTGAATCAAGTCCTTGCATTCAACTATATATGTGACTGTTATTTGTTGGCTTCAGGGTAGCTCTTAATCAACTTTTATTTCGAATGCTCTATTGTTTCCTAGAAGTCTCCACTTTTATCTCGAATGCCCTATTGTTTCCTAGAAGTCTCCACTTTTATCTCGAATGCCCTATTGTTTTCTAGAAGTCTCCACTATATCTCGAATGCCCTATTCCTTTCCCGAATCCCCCATTGGACCGACATTTTAGTAATCTCTTACGAGGTGAATAAAATATTTACCTTTCCTACTTGAATCAGTTTTACGAAGATGTTTTTTAAAAACATTTTTTTTCCTCTTGAATGTAATATAAATGTGAAATGTAATATAAATGGAAATGTAATATAAATGGGAAATGTAATATAAACTGTGTCAACTTTATAACTGGATCTGATACGCAGAGCCTTTTTGTATATAGGCCAGCACGAAATGCACTCAAATCGGATGAGTTGTTTAGGGCTGTAGTACAATAAGCCATAAAATAAGTAGTACTGATATTTGTTTCTTTAAACTTTGCATTAGTTCGGCTCTCACACGACTGCTGATTATTTTCAATTCGCTTTGTTCACACTTTTGTAGAGAAGATTTGGTTGTAGTGTATTTGCATCAGTATTAATAACGCAAAGTTTAGAATCACCACATCTCTGGATTTTATACACAAATTGCGAACGTTTCTATGTTTACTCGCATTTGCTACTGAAATAATATGTTAGGATCTTTTTCAGACAGCGTAATCTTCATGAGCAAAAATTGTTTCGCTGTTATTCCAGGTTCAGTATCATTTCTCTGCCATCAACATAGGTTTTGATGGTACAGAATACTTGATTAGTATACAAACAATTTTCTTAAAAAGATAGACGTAAATTATATTTCAAAGATTAATTAATTGCAAATTAGGTTTTAAAAAATCACAAAATTCTATCTAAAAACCATTTTACGACAATTCCATTTTCCTACAAGATCCATTTCGCGGATTTTGTTTTACACCGAAACTTATTTAGTCAACCTGAAAGATGAAGATTACTGATTGATAAAGTAGTAGGTTTTAATACTTTTTAAAGGATACCATGTCAATCAAAGCAACTATTCAAAAGAGACTTCTTAAGATACAATCGTTGTTACTCATATATATCATTTATCATGTATTGGCACCAACTTCCGTGTCATGTTCTGTTTCAAAAGGACACTTAGTTATTAATACTTGATTACATGCTCAAGCATCTTGAACAAATATGTTAGATCCCTATTTCTGGTCGATTAAAAACGATTTGGTTTGCTTTTTTCCATTCTCATGTTAAACACGTTCAACTGTACTTTGGTGATTTCTGAACAATTATGGCAGTAGAAGTTGTCGTGGTTTGTATGACTATTTATTCAATGAAAACAAGGAGTGCTATTTAAAGATTGTGTTTGCTGTCGATGCTGCATAAGATATTAGGATAAATAATGTGGAAACCACATCCTCGATTATAAAATAACAATAACTGCTTAGTTAAAACCCGGATGTACGTTAATGATCTAAATTCCAGTGTGCAATGGGTGTGTTAGACTTAGACGTTGATTATTCTGGACTTGCAAGTGGCATTGCGTCCTATGTATGATTTCTTATCAGAGACTGTTGACATTTGTTTTCAATTTATGGCTATTAATCCACAAAATCCTTTCGATTTAAGTCTTTTTTTAAAATTTAAAGAGAAAGGTCAACATAAAAAGAAAATTTTCCTTTGATCGGACTTCTTGTATATCGTTACATTATTTATTTTGCTTTTTTAAACGAGATGCTTCTTTATCTACTTCTTCCCATACCACGAAAAATACAGCCCTCCTTTGAAAATTTTAGATTAATGGATTAGAACTCTTCTCTTCTTTTATCGTCCCACTTTTCTTCTGTTAGATAAGTCATTGAAAGAAATTTATGAGACATATCTCCAAATCCAACATTTATTGTTCGATGGACATGCCTAGGTTATGACGAAAACCTGGCAATAAATATAACGTTCCGTGCCGTATGCTAATGAAAAATGGGTCGGCCGGAATTCCCAGTTCCCGACCGTAAGTCGTGTGTGTATTTTAGATCGATAACAGACCTTCAAGAAAATTGCCATATGGCACCTAAGCCAAGAATATACTACAGACACCACTATACAAGCTCTCGAACTCTACAAACAGCAATGCGCAGTTCAGACTTGGCAGCTGCTTACTTTAGTCTTCGAACGTGCCTGGTTCAAGAGAAAAGCTCTTCTCAACAAACCAACAGAGAAACCTACTGAATTAAGTAAATTTGATTTATTGTTTTTTATTTCTATTCTTCGTGTTGGTGGACATGCATTGTGAATATGTGGTAAACGAAGCAGTTCTAATCCATTTTCTGACAGTGTGATTTTAGTTTTGTTTTTCAAGAGCTTCCAACGTGGGTGGCATTTTAACAAGGCATCAATTACTTTCAGTATGTAAAACGTCATGTCAAATTTCTTTGATGTCTTTGTTATATCTGATTGGTTCTATAGTTGTATGACATGTACCATTTCATTGGTCGTTTAAAAAGTGTGAGATCTTAGAACCCAGCCATTGATAAACTTATCGTTTTATAACAGATATCAAATAATTTGAGGGAAAAACAAGAAAGAAGGAAAGAAAGAAAAAAAAAGAAAAAAGAAAGGAAGGAAGATAAAGGAAGAAAAGTTGTATACTTCGGTAAGAATCCTTCACACTTTCTTAAAGTTTGGCGCAGGTAAAAAGAATACAGGATAAGCCATGCTATAGGATTCTTTACCAATCTGATTCGATCTATACTCATTTTTCATGAGCCTTTCATTGTATTTGTTAAAAATCCTTTGTCTTCCAACCCAAACTAAAGAAACACGGGTTCTTAGGTTGTACTTCCTTGGGAAAAATGTAACTCTTCTTTCGATCACTCTATCACCCTTTTTTCCCCCCGATTTTACACTTTTAAGGTTTAATTTAACTTTAGTACGGGGTAGGGTGGGGGTGGGTTGGGACAAGGAAAACCCCCAAGTGACTTTATATTGGTTTGTCAGGGCGAATAATTATAGATGATTTGAAAGCTCCCCCCCCCCCCCCCGCCCCCGTAAAATCTCAGCGGATGCCTCTGGCTGTGTTGTCCCATGTAAGAAATGGGATAACGATGCGCCCTGCCCTCCTTACAAGTCAAACCATAGAACGTTTAAAATGGTATTCTTTAAATAACACGACATTTAATTGATCGCAATATCTATATTCTGCTCTAAAAAACGTATATAATTATTGAATTTGTAATTGTAAATGTTCCACAGCAAAAAAAGAAAAAATACTAACAGCAGTGTATTGCAAATGCGGTATTATCCAGTCTCAGTTGTAATGATAAACAAACTGCTCTTTCTTATCTGACGGTCAAAGGAAAACACACACACACACACACACACACACACATATATATATATATATATATATATATATATATATATATATATATATATTGAAGAAAAAAAATTGATGACGGCGCAAATTAAAAAACTGTTTCCCAGCGTTTCGAGATAAACAAGCTCTTTGTAAGGGGAATAAACAGCTTACATACACAAAAAAAAACACTAAACACAAAATCTAAGAAAAATTATAGACTCTACATGTTAGAATCAAAACGGGGAATTTACAACAAGAGATATAAAAATAACAAGTTGTGTAATAATAATAAACGAGTGGGTTATTGTGTCTATCACATAGAGAACCAACATGTTTTTCCTCACAAGATATAGATATATATAATGTCACATCATTAATAAAATTATTTTAAATCTAACCTGATACTGTTTTTATAAAACTTCTAAGTTCATCGTTTTAAAGTCAAAATATCGAACCATCTATGACAAGTTTTTATGTACAAAATCAAGTTCTTGGACAACATCTGACTGCTGAGCCGTATCACCAACTTGTTTCGTAGTGTAAGATTAAAGGTCAATCATGGAGAAAATAATAGCAAAGTAAATTGTTCACGCTTTTTGTAGAACAATAAATGATACATTACATATCCACTTCTCTGGTAAAATTTACTCCTACAGAATTCACGAAATTTGCCACTAAAATTAACGAAGAGTTTAATGTTCCAAACTTACCGTTTACATTACCTCCCTTGGCTTAGGGTCGGTTTCCTGTTGTGTTTAACGTCATTCCAAAACGAGCAGTCTATCCATTACTTTAGAACTGTATTGACTGAACAGTCATATCGAGTTAAAATATTGATTGAACAGTCATATCGAGTTAAAATATTGATTGAACAGTCATATCGAGTTAAAATATTGATTGAACAGTCAGATCGAGTTAAAATATTGATTGAACAGTCATATCGAGTTAAAATATTGATTGAACAGTCATATCGAGTTAAAATATTGATATTGTGTAGCATACGCTCACATCTTGTTAAGAAAAAAAAACAAACAGAAAAAAGGCACAAGTTTTATTTTTTTATAATTTCTAAACGCTGAAAGGATAGATTGCCGAATATACCCTCTTCAACCGTTAATTATAGCAAAAAAATTTGCAAATACAGCTCATTGTAAATTTTCTTCAATGCAAATATCAAGTTGTGTGTGTGGGGAGGGGGGTGGGAGACGAAAGAAAAGAAGAATATTGAAAAATACATCGTTCTCATTTATAGGGTACAGACATTTAAATTAAATACACTTTTCTTCATTGTAACCTTTTTGCTTTATCTATTATGAAAGAGGAATACGAGTAGTAAAGATGAAGTAGAACATGGATAAAGATTATGTTAAGAGTTAAGGGGTGGTATTTAAGGTGGGATGGGATCCCTCATATATTATCTTCAAGAACTGCAATTATTTGTAATGTAATGTAATTTTTTCCTCTTTGTGACATATATAATATAAACGTTTAACAAATATGATACACAAAAAAACTGCGATTGAACTACTGTATTGGAATACACAGTATTTTCTTGATTCCTCATAACAATTGTGATCATATAAGCCTCTCTCTCTCTCTCTCTCTCTCTCTCTATATATATATATATATATATATATATATATATATATATATATATATATATATATATATATATATATGTATCCATATATATGTATATATATATGTATATATATATATATATATATATATATATATCTATATATATATATATATATATATATATATATATATATATATATATCGTTGACCGTATTGGTATAGCATAACTCTTTTCAATTTCTAATTTTTCTAACTGATCATTGGTCAATTGATAATCTACCACAAAAACCCTCACTATAGTCTCTGCGTAAGAGAATTCCGTGCTCTAATGATACGTCACTTCCGCATACATATTGGGGGCAGGTACCTGCTCCATATCTTGTAATAATCGCAGTTTTAAACACAATAGTTCGTACACCGTGCAATCGAATGTTTAAAGAACAACGAATATGCTGTTTTCATATATGAAAGTTTGAAGTATAAGTTTAAACTTCGTTATCTGAACTTAAATGCAGTGATCTAATCAGTGTAAAAATTATTGAGAGCTGATTTTTTTTTTTTTTTTTTTTAAAGTTGAGAAGCTTCATGAAACCGATGTTTGGAGAACATATACGCTCTGAGCTCTATTTTTACATTTATTCGCAGTTAATCAAATGTAATTAAATCATTTGCAATAATACTCTATCTCCTTGTTTCTTTCCCGTTATTTACAATGGTGTCAATAATGCATGGTTTCATGTTATTTACATAAGGGGACGATTCTAGTGCAAATACACATTTGTGCCAGCTGGGTTCGAGATTAAATATTGACCTACAATGTGCATGGGCGGCTGTCCATTTTATCTTAGCTCTGTTTTTATGTGTTTACCATAAATTTCATAGTGAGTGATTTTGTGGGAAATCGGTCCGTTCATGGTCCACTTTCATCGTCATGAAAGTAATATCTGGGACGCAGTTGTCATCGCCTTATATATGAAATATCTCCGATTTTGTTCAGTATAGGTTCTTTAGGGAGTTGAAACTCGCTAGTTTCAGAGACAGTCACGCGTTGCGGGGGGTGGTGGGGGGTGGGGGTGTGTGACTATAAAGGGGGTAATCATAAAAGGATCGGGTTTGTCGTGCCGATCTTTTCACTGATTCGGTTTCTCAGTTCTCGGATGAGTTTGAAAATGTATACATGTTACTTGCTTGGAACTTTATTGTGTGCTCATTTATGAGATAAGTAGTCTTCAGTTTTGGAAAACAAATAAAGTCTACTCTAGAAACAGAACGGAGCACCAAAGTATGCCCATGACATAGCACAGAAGTGCAATGTACAAATAGCATTTAACTTCAATGAAAAAAAGTAACTTTACGTGTTTAAAATATACGCACTCCTTGAGAAAATAAAAGCCAATTTCTTCAGAGCAAGACCTTGTCTACAAGTGTTCATAAAAGTAAATGACACTGTGAATAAGTTTATATCTCAGTCCATTGCAAACACTGCCCATGAAGAATATTTTACAAAATAAATGCGGATACGTCAACTGTTCAAAAACGGCACACATCCTTCGTTGTAAACTTTTCTATGAAATAAAATCAACAAACGATATCGAAATCTGTAATATCAGCACGGTCTAATAAACCATCAAACATGGACCTGCTTCCGCGCGCGTCACCTGACGATCATGGTAAGGGAGATATCTTTTCACGGCTCATCACGCTAACTAAAAAAGAAATATATTGATTGAGCACAAAATTCCATACTCAAGCTCAGAAGAATTTTGATCTCCAGTCCTGGTCCCAAGTATTCACACACTCAAGCTCAGAAGAATTTTGATCTCCAGTCCTGGTCCCAAGTATTCACATACTCAAGCTCAGAAGAATTTTGATCTTCAGTCCTGGTCCCAAGTATTCACACACTCAAGCTCAGAAGAATTTTGATCTCCAGTCCTGGTCCCAAGTATTCACACACTCAAGCTCAGAAGAATTTTGATCTCCAGTCCTGGTTCCAAGTATTCACATACTCAAGCTCAGAAGAATTTTGATCTCCAGTCCTGGTCCCAAGTATTCACACACTCAAGCTCAGAAGAATTTTGATCTCCAGTCCTGGTCCCAAGTATTCACACACTCAAGCTCAGACTCAAGTCAACATTCTTATTTTTGATTGGTCAGTGATTTCGCCTTTTAGCCAATCAAATGTCAGGATTATGAGTTGAGTCTGAATTTAAACATGGGAATAAGTTTATGATGTTGAGGCAATTAGAGTGCTTTAATGCTTCGAGTATCAAAGAAGCGTCACAGTTCAGTGGATTTGCGTCTTCGAAACATTCCAATCCGATCCAGTCACCAGTTTGGTCAGTGAATCACTTAAATCATTGTCATTTTTCGGTTGTATTCTTCTTTGCCAATAATCAACGAACATCAAAAGATGATCTTTTACATTAAAACATTGGTTTCATATTCAATATACCACTGACAGTTGCGTATTAGCTCTATATGTGAAAAGCTTTAATGAAAACTCATACTTTAATACCACTGACGGTTGCGTAGTAGCTCTTTATCACATAGTTGGTACACTTTACATATAGTGTATGCAGTTTAATATTTTTTATATGTTAACAAATTAACATATCACTTTATATGAATCTGATTGGTCCAAATAAGCCCATGAAATTCTTGCGCAGTATTCTCTTTACTTATTGGCTGCGACCGTGGGAATTTTCCTTACTCTTTTTTTTTTTATAATTACTATCAACATTTTGGCGGCCATTTTTCAAATTGATTGCCCAAAGGGCACGGAGAAAAAAAAGGTTACGTCTGTCGGAATATGGTCAATTTACCACACAGGGGCTCGTTACAAATAAACTTAATAGTATCGGTCAATGGATAGAGGGCGGGATGGTCCAAATCTAAAACTAGAACATTGGTAGATTTTACATACCCCCATAGTACTAATATTAGTACCCCTACTTCGTGGACCATGTCGAGGCTACGACATCGCAGCTACCCACTCCCAGGACAAGCATGATTTAAATATTAACTTATGGGAGTAAATAAATTCACCTCTGTTTAGAGAAGAATGTGTTGAATTACGTCATGGGAAATTTATCTATTTGCACGTGTCTACTATAATTTCAGTCGGGAAGCCTCAGTTGTGTTTATATGAAAACGTGGTTGTAATCAATGCGATGAAAACAACGACGAATAACAAACTAGATATATGCATAGATGTATTAAAATATGGAGACAAAGTACATTACCAGCTTTAAAAGAATGTACTGTCAAAACAACATGTAGCGGTCAGTCTTGGACTGAAATGTTGAATTATGCCTCCTTTAATTTTTTACGTCCGATAAGGACACTGGAATACCTTCTAGTTATCGTGAATATATTTTGTAAGCTTTTTTAAAAAATTATTTTTCAGAGGTAAGGACATTTTTTTTTCAATCAAAAAAGAATGAAGAGGGCATTTAACGTTTTAAGATAAAATTTGTCTCATTTTATTTTTCTGTTGAAAAATAATGAAATCGTCTTTACTGCGGTTGAACGAATTCTTGATTTGACAACATGGAATAATATGGTTTGGTTTGGTGCTTTACGGCACCGCAACACAAGTTGGTTATATAGTGCCAATTGGAGTTAAGTGCCTTGCCCAAGAACACACCACGGTAGCTGACCCAGGTTGGTCCGATGGTAGGATTCGAACCCGCACCCTTTCGGTCGTGAATCCGGCACGCTAACCACTAAGCCACCGCGGCTCCCGGAAAAATATAAACTATTTAAAGTTTCTTTGTTTTATACACCAACAAATACAAATCTGGAAGGGCTTGCAGAACAGCTAAAGTCTACTTGCCTACCCTTGGCCAATAAATAAAATTCGTTTTCCTTGAATTTTGCATTCTTTGCCAATTGTTAATCAACTCACACCTCAGGCTATCTTTGCAAGTCGTGTTGATATTGTTTTAGACGTTTTCAAGGTTGGATTTTTTCTCTCTCAATAATGCTTAAAATACTTCAAGATGAACCTTTGAAAAATAACCATATATAATGAAAGTGTAACTAATTCGTAACTTAATAGACTAAATGCATACAAGTGGATGATTGAGTAATATTGGTTACTTGTAAATAGCTACCTCCTAAGGTCATTATGACATGGTGTGCACGAATTTGTAGTGTTGATTTACGTCATGGCAAATTTATCTATTTGCACGTGTCTACTATAATTTCAGTCGAGAAGCCTCAGTTGTGTCTATATGAAAACGTGGTTGTAATTAATACAATGAAAACAACAACGAATAACAAACTATTGAAATTCGATGGTTCAAATTCCAAAATGCATAGGCCGGGATTCCTAGCCATGATTTAACTCAAAGAAACTTCCAAAATGTACTTGGGTCATATCATTTTGATAGTATTGCAGTCTGATGACCCGTCAAATGACAGCACACAGACTACATCACCATGTACTCAAGGTTTTCAATCGCAAAGTTGCATTTACATACTTTATGCTTCACGTAATAATTTCTTTTTAAAAAATATATTTTGTAATTGTATTGTATCTGGTTTAATTTCGATACGTACTTTCCCAAATTATCCAACTATACAGGCTGTAAACAACATCACAGAAACTGTTACAGGCAAAGACAGTCCACAATATTTCCATCTGAGGAAACTATGTTTTTCGCTTACATGATTCTATTTTAAAATCTCACAGCGCAAACTTTGCAAATTAAAAACTCCTTCAAAAGAACAGTCAAATTCTCAAACACTTGACTTTAAATATTTTGTCACAAAGTATGCAAGAGATCTGATGTTATACAGCGTATATCACGCATTCCTCAGGGTATAATCTTTTCATAAAAGTAACGTCAGAAGAGACTATTTGGCTGACTGTTTTCTATCGTCGCCTTGATATTAATAATTATTTTTGTCCTGGTGGTGGTGGCAGTAGTAGTTGAAGTAGCAGTAGTAGTTACAAGGGCAGTAGAAACAGCCGTAGTAGTATTAGTAGAAGTAGTAGCAGCAGCAGCAGCAGTAGTAATTGGAGCAGTAGTAGTAATAAGGGTAGCAGGAACAGCCGCAGCAGTAAGAGTAGTATGTATGTATGTATGTATGTATGTATGTATGTATGTATGTATGTATGTATGTATGTATGTATGTATGTATGTATGTATGTATGTATGTATGTATGTATGTATGTATGTATGTATGTATGTATGTATGTATGTATGTATGTATGTATGGGGGTTTAACAGCACATCAGCACAATCATGGCTATATAGTGCCGATTAAGTTTATGGATTCCAAAAAGTCACACACAAAAAAGATAAAGGCAAAAGAGGGTAAAATCCTTAAAATACGAAGTCCAATTCTTTTTTGTTATAATAAAACACACTCTTTAAAAAAGTCCAGTTCTTTTTTGTTATAATAAAACACCCTCTTTTAAAAAGTCCAATTCTTTTTTGTTATAATAAAACACACTCTTTTAAAAAGTCCAATTCTTTTTTGTAATAATAAAACACACTCTTTTAAAAAGTCCAATTCTTTGTTGTTATAATAAAACACACGCTTTTAAAAAGTCCAATTCTTTTTTGCTATAATAAACCGCACTCTTTTAAAAAGTCCAATTCTTTTTTATTATAATAAAAGGCACTCTTTTAAAAATCCAAGATATTCTCGGCTGGAACTTCATCGCGTAGCACATTCCGGGGAGAAAGGTTGCCTCCATAAGTCGCCTTTTTCGACACGAAGGAGAGCGCATCGGGTCTATTCTGCATCCCTAAGCCCGCAAGGGGAGGGGGTAGTAGTAGTAATAGTAATAGTAGTAGTAGTAATAGTAGTAGTAGTAGTAGTAATAGTAGTAGTAGTAGTAGTAGTAATAGTAGTAGTAGTAGTAATAGTAGTAGTAGTAATAGTAGTAGTAGTAGTAGTAGTAGTAATAGTAGTAATAGTAGTAGTAGTAATAGTAGTAGTAGTAGTAGTAATAGTAGTAGTAGTAATAATAATAGTAGTAGTAGTAATAGTAGTAGTAGTAGTAGTAATAGTAGTAGTAGTAATAATAATAGTAGTAGTAGTAGTAGTAGTGCGGTGGAGTTTGTCGCTAAAGCAACAACAGTATGATACTTCTGAAACAGTCTTCTGTGTGACTTTTGTTTCATTTCCAAATTTCACACGTATATACAATAAATAAGGAAATTCTACATTAGCTTCAAGGAGATTTCTATTTTTTTCGCTTTTTTGGCAAAATGTCATGGCCCTAATCAGTGAGTCTCTCTGCTCACATGTATGCAATAGCAGCAGTTGCGATAGTAATGGAAATGGTTGTGGTGGTATCAGCTACATTAGCAGTAGATGTATTTAAATTCCAAAATTATTTTGTTGGATCTTCGAAACTCCAGCTGGCTTATTGATCTCTCTTAATACAGCTTATTCAGAATCATTCGTCTAGTAAAGGGTGATATATACGTACAGGTGGTCCGTTTCCCCCGTGTTGTGTGTCACTTCCCGCTCGTTCCTCATGCCAAACGCCCTCGGAGGACCTCGGTAATTTTTCTTGCTCAAGCCGATGAAAGACGGACAGTTTCTCCACCACACGCCCCCAGTTATCGATATATACCAGCCCGAGGGCCGACGGATCGGCTGCTGAGGAATGCTACTAATTCTGATTTACATCGACCCCAATCTAGATGGGACGAGCGAGGTGTTACAAGAATTGTTGTGAATTGTTATATATGATTAATGAGAGAGATTTGAGAATTTAATAGTTGTGAGCACTGGCATCGTGGGTGTGGGTGAATGGAAACTGCTCAAAGTCAATTTAAATTTAAAAACAAAAAAGAAAAGCGAGTATATTATATATATATATATATATATATATATATATATATATATATATATATATATATATATATATATATATCGAGATCATTGGAATAAAAACAAAATTGCACAGGGTTTTATAAACTCTTTCCAAAGTCTTGTTGTCTCACATTACTGCAGATTCATATTTCTTAGCCAGGTATCGCTATTTCAAGTAAAATTCTCACTTTCCTTACAGAGGATTGTGGGTCGTAAATACTCACTCACTCACCTCTGCCACCGGTTATTTTCATCGCCAAAGACACTTTCATAGTCATGAAATAAAATGCTGTATAATCTAAGAATGCTAAATGTTGAAAGAGACTGGCATATCTGCGATAGGTTTTTGATAAATCCAAGATATCTGAGAGATAACAGTCAGCGAAACAGTATTTGAGAAAGTGCCTCGTCCGGTTTACAATTAAAGTATTTTGTAACCGGTTTGAGAGGAAAAAGAAGGGAACTAATCTATGCGTCTGTGAGGAGAGTGTCAAATTCTAGTTCACCCAGTTTGCTTCCGTCAATTTATTTGCTGAAATAATGGAGAAGTCTTGAGGCAAATATGGCAATCCTCGCGTATTCTTACAATGCACTTCGACTGCAAATTATTCGACTTGGAATCCTCTGTGAATCACATCATAACCCCAAGATTTTGTCCATTACGATCATCTCTGGTACATGTGGTTTGGAATCATGTCGTTTACAAAAGGTGCAAAAAGGTGCAACAAAGGTAGGTGTCATGGTAAGGATTATCTCTTTGTCGGCCTGGAGATAGATTCAATAAATAAATAAAGTTTTCATTGTGCGAAATCATCAGAGGTAGTCCGTATATAGTGTCCCAAAAACAATTCTAATGTATGCATTGGATTTCTATCGTGCGAATCAATATGAGAATATCTTATATAATACAGAAAACTTCAAGAAGGACTTCGGAAAACCAGCATTGAAAATAAAGAAAATGGGCTGGAGTTACTATATATCGATGCTCCGACTATCGGGACTATGGTATACAGAGCTGTCTGAAACGGGGTTACATTTTACAACGACACGCATGGATACGGATTCCTGAGGCCTCGGGCTTTATGACATCGTCTTCATTGACTTGTGAACAGGATGGAAAGTTTTCCGCCATCTGCTGGTCGCTTCCACTGTCTCGTAGAAATGGGTGAGAAGAACAGCCTATGGATGTATTTAACTGATATTTGCCTTGACTGATGCCTTGACTGATGCCTTGTCTAGTGGTAAATTACTTTCATTGAGCCCCTAGTGGAAGTAGTATACATCACTATTACATAACTGTGTGGTCTCCGCTGGAGCTAGCCTAATGATATACTAGTATTCCTTGCCATGAGAGGGGTCTGATTACGCATAGACCCATGCACAGTCACTTGTGACTCGATTTCTACCAGGGAGCATCCACTGATATTTTAAATGTCTTCTCTCTCTCTCTCTTTCTCTCTCACACACACACACACACACAGTACATACAAACACATATACACACACGCGTTTTTTTAAATTTTATTATTAATATTTTAAATGTCTTTTCTCTCTCTCTCTCTCTTTCTCTCTCTCACACACACACGTACATACAAACACATATACACACACGCGTTTTTTAAAAATGTTATTATTTATATTTTAAATGTCTTTTCTCTCTCTCTCACACACACACACACACACGCACGCACGCACATACAAACACATATACACACACGCGCGTTTTTTTAAGAGTAATTTCAAGCACTGACATTGACACAAGTTACTAATTCGGTAGCATCGAAGAACACCATAGCAACCTATTGGATATTTAGAAACGTTTCTGATGTATTAGATGTGTTATGTATGATGTTTATATAATATTATAAATATTTTAGGAAATTATAAATGTTTCTTCACTTTAATATTTACTTAAATCTTAATGTTTATCAGGAAAAACATGTTTAACTAGTGTCCTTGAATTAGGTTGTTTTGATCAATATGTTTTCTCAATTTGAAGGTCAAGGTTGAATTTTGTTTACAAGTAAAATTACATTAAGATGACTCATATTCTAGAACATTCTGTACCAATCTTTATATATGCCATGTTTGGTGGACATTTATTCAGTTTTGACATTACCATCAGTCTTGTAAAGAGCTATTACAGTTGTGAAAATTCATTCCAAATTCTAAGAGAGGAATTATTTTAAATATTCATTGGATTATAACAGTGCTCATAAACTTTTGGATTTTGGATTTTTAATTGATGATTTTGGAATTTAAGTGAACTTATTCAGAGATTTTGGAATACTTCATTTTGACATCAGCACATCAAGATTACTAGTACATCAGGACTTTGGAGACCATTAGCACATCATAACATTCAAGGACACAGCCGTGAATTCGGAACATTCTATATTTAGGACTTGTGATTAGAACAATCATTCTTATTGGATTATTAGGATTTCAAAACACATTATTGTAAGTGACTTTTTGATTTTTCATTTTAATTATCTAGTAATAAATTGCTTGTTGATTTTTACTTGATTTGTTGGTTTCACTTTCTTTCTGTTACATTTTTCTTAGACCATAGAGTCGTAACAGATGTCACATGCATTTTCTACTTTAAGAAAACAATTTTCAGGTTTTTATTGCAAAATGTGCAGCATCCATAGAAAAAAGCAATAAATTGCTCTCTCGAGTTATACAGTAAGTCAATATCGATCGTACAAAAAATTGTCTGTAAGTCGTAGAGTATGGTCATAGTCCTGTGTTGTATATTAGAATGTTTTACTATTTTCTGTCTAGTTGTGTATTGCCTCCTTAAAAGAATAAATGCAATTGATAAAAGAATGTTTATCATCAGTCTTATATTGGTGTCAGGCAGTTCATTAACTGTTATGAAACTATTGCTCCCATTAGAAAACTTTAGGTGTAAATTTAGTGTCAAGAAGAGAGTATTGAAGTACATTAAATTACCGGAAGATGGTACAGATGCTAAACTGTTCTAAAATTGTACACTTTATAAAATCAAATAAAAATTGTGCACAATAGGAACGTCCTCGGCCTTTTCCATCGGTGCTAGAAAAAACCTCGGATGTAAATAATGGCCATTTTGAACTGCCCTTAAGCCCGTGGTTGTTATTACGTCCTAATAACTTTATTAACGTCACAATAAATAGATGACGTGTCATCACTAACAGAGACGTAATCAATAGTTGCAGACAATTGAAACCAAATGATTTCTTAAATTTTGTTCATTACACAGTTGCAGGAATACCATTAAAAATTAAATGTGCAGATATTTTATTGATTGTTGAAAAATCGTTATTTTTAAGACCTATCATGTTCTTCGCACATCCGCCGAAAACTTACCAATTTAGGAAGTATCACTACGATTACCTCAGAGTCCCTTCAGAAAATCGAAGTTATTCGACTTGCATCAAAAAGAGACGAGGATCTTCCGAATGAAACTGTATAATACAGGGGTGTCAAACTCATTTGCTATTGCGCGGGCCAGATTTGATATAAATAATAATAATAATAATAATAATAATAATAATAATAATAATAATAATAATAATAATAATGTTAATAATAATAATAATAATAATAATAATAATAATAATAATAATAATAATAATAATAATAATAATAATAATAATAATAAATAATGAGTCTGGCGGGCCGTATGTTTGACACCCCTGGTGTACTATGATGTTTGACATATTACACTCAGATTCTATATTTAATATTTTGGTAATGAAACTCTCATGTTAGCAAATTGTGAATTACTGAAAATTAATAAATTTGATATAAGAAAATGATTAATAATAATATCGAAGATTGTAATGCAAGAGAAAAGTATTCTTCCAATATTGTTGTAATGTTAACAAATTTCGGATTAATTTACTTAAAGATCATTGTCTAATTTAAGAAAGTTAGAACTATTTCGATGGCGTGTCATTCTTTCCATTCATATCCTGGATTCTGAGCCAGACTTTGTCAACAGCCACCTTTCATGATACGGTCACCTCTCCATATCATGAATAATATTGTATATGTGAACTTTTCAACCCTTTTTTGGAACCCTAAGGTGTGGAGCCAAATTTAATTTTCCTCATGTGCTATATCACAACGTGGGAAAATATATTTGCAAGTTATTCTGGCCGGGCTTTTCAAAATGTTCGTATAGCCTCCTCAGGAAATAACAATTTATCATGATAAACATCACAGTAGTTATTCTTTAATTTCGGAAAAGTATTATATTTTAAGAAAAAAATGTCTGAATCTAAGCAAAGTTGCCAATTATTTCAAAAGCCTGTCATGATTGTATTGCGACTGAGCAAAAGAGATATCTTGTCTATGGAAGGGTACTACCATAAACATGGAGAGTACATTTGTAAATGCTAATGGCTTAAGTACTTGAGTTACGATCAGTTAAAAAAATGGTGTGCCTTTACGACTAAAAGTTGTAGAAACCATACCATTTTGGTTAAAGGATTATATTACTAGTCATTCCAAGTCGTATTAGTCTTAAAATGGTCCGAACCCTAGAGCGACTGATTCCAAACGAGACCAAGAACAATGTATTTTCAGCACCGACATGGCGGACAGCTACTGGCAATGGGTGTGGGTGGGTGGTGCAATAGTCAGCCTTGAAGTCAAAGCTCGTGAGCATACGTGATAGAAAGAGCATACATCATAGCGAGCGCATAAGTCACAATGTTAATATACGAAACGCACGCCCAATAAACAACTGGAACATCCCTTGTTCGTGGACTGATCAAAACATGGCTGCAAATAGTAGCATTGTTTCGACCACTAAGGATTACGATGTGATGGCTGAACATAATGGGTATCCAGTATCCGGTCAACTTTCAGAATAATCTGTTAAAAATATTAAAAAAGTAGATATTGTATTGCTGACTTTTTAAATAGCTTACGCAAAAACATAATCATTTTGCAAACACGCTGAATAACACATTGTGATTTGTACTTTTCATAATTTTTATTTGCTTGATTATATTGTTGATGATATTCCAAATCATGCAAATATCTTGTCAATTTTACCTTTGCCGAATAACGAATACGAGCTGCAACTATAGCTTATAGTAGATATTGAGTGAATATGTTTCTTTTAAATTCAGATTAAAATAAATCTGAACAAAAACATGAATTTGAGAAAAACAAAATAAAAGTAAATGTATAACAAAAATATATATTTTTTTAAAACTCCCAATGAAATAATG
Organism: Margaritifera margaritifera; assembly: GCA_029931535.1. Classification (NCBI taxonomy): domain Eukaryota; kingdom Metazoa; phylum Mollusca; class Bivalvia; order Unionida; family Margaritiferidae; genus Margaritifera; species Margaritifera margaritifera. The sequence continues at coordinate 950,393 of JAQPZY010001675.1, read as the reverse complement.
AAATGTAAATCACAAAACTTGATTTTGTAGTGCTAATAGATGTTACTAATTAATTTCATAACTTGTTTTTAATTTCTACACGACGAAAAATAGTGTATATACTACCTGTTCAGATTGAATGTCGCATTTTTCGCTGCCTTGTCGAGGCAAAACAGTACATATCTATAGCATCGATAGTGCACTCATATGCTGGTGTCTATTTCCTAAACCAGCTAAAATAAATAAGCTGCTTTGAGAGTGTCTACCTACCTAAAAAAAAAAAGCAAGAAATAAAACTTAAAACTTAAAGCAATGAGGAAACGTACCCAGTAGCACTTGCCGTTTCCCAGTGTCATCTGAATAAATTTAAGGTTGGTCTTTCTGAGTTATTTCTGGAACAATCAAATACGTTCAAATCTTTTTTTTTTTTTTTTGATGATGTTGCTTCGTGGGGTGTTGGGTTGTTTTTTTCTTTTTTGTTTTCTTCATTACATTTTTATGAATGCCTCATGCAGCAAAGCAGATCAAGTTTGATCTGTACTGATAGGCTTTTTCTAAAAGTTTATTACCTGAATCCAAAAAATCATTCGAAAGATGACAAATAATAATGTACATACGATGCTCGTTACAGTACTTCTAGTACTTTGATTTTTTTGTCCGGCACGTAGGTACACAACGATAGGAGAACGTCTTTTTACAAAGTAGATAAACGTCTTATCTATAGGCACATTGAATGTAGAAATGAAAGAAGTTAGATAAATGGAGATAAGTCACTTATGGTGACAAAAGACACTTATGGTGACAAGATTAATGCTTCTATTATTGTTCCTGTAGAGGTGTTCTTGTCATATTAGTTCACACCTTACTGACACTGGGTATTCAAAATCAAAACATCTGTCAGTAATTGCACGTCAAAAAACCTATCTCTAGCGGACTCCCCCCCCCCCCCCCCACCACCACCAGCCTCTTAACTTGATCGGCAGACCGTGATTTATAGATTTCACGACAAATTCTTATACAAGCCTTGAACTATATATATTTTAGGTACATCAATTCCCTCCCTGAAATTGCATTTTGCTGCGGTCAAGGAATGGATATAGAGAATTGGGACTATTTTGGGGCTTATTACTAGGTGGTTGGGAGGGGGGGGGGCGTAAGTAATACAAAGAGATAGTGTAATATAGTGTAATATGAATGCATAACTTATTTACAATTTTCAACAAAAAAAAATTATAGAGAGGAAACAAACTCAAAGGAACGCTTCACTCTCTTCTACATGACATATTAGTTGACTATGCTTCCAACAAAACTTTTAATCTCGTATAAGTGAAATTCATAGACAATTTTTACATCATAGATTTAAAGCTGATTGATTCGAAGCTGAGCGACCTGTGGGATTTTATGGTATTTCTCCTCATGTGAAAATATCTTTTTATAAAAAGAAATTAAAAGTATGCGTGTTTATATGGATACATTTTTTTTATCTCCAAAATTACTCAGATTTCGTCCAATATTAACCTGTCAACTCAGGAATTTTGATTCGTCATTCAAGGCAATGATTTGCATAATAAAAACATCACTGATTGGTGATGGTGGTGGTGGTGGTGGGTAAATTATATATATTTTGAAAAGCCATTGATTTCTTGGGAATTACGAGATGATTACAAGAAAGTCAATTTGACTGAGGTCTCATTTTTTTAGAAAAGCACGTTGCTGTTCAGTATTTTGTGTTAACTGTAAACATTTCATCAAGCAAGAGAGAGAGAGAGAGAGAGAGACAGAGAGACAGAGACAGAGAGAGACAGAGACAGAGACAGAGAGTGATTGGATTCCTGGATTCCTCCTTCATTACATTTTCAACTGGTCATCAAAAGTGCAAACTGAATAAAATAACAAAGGAACACATTCCATGTGATATTTGGAACAATAATGTTAAAGATATGTGGTTTCATATTGAAACCGAAAAATCTGACAACACCAAAATAATTTAGTTCTCGTAGTAATCAGTTTACCACTGTCAAACGTGCTTTTAATATTCGGTACAATAATCTTGGATATTGAAGTCATCTGATAGGTTGAGCACCCGACCATTTTATCTTCAGGGAATGAAAAAGAAATGGTTGGTGCCCTATTAGTAAGTCGATTTCTTTCCACCATATAGTTTAGTTTGGAACCTAGGTATGTTTAATTCGTATTTGTGAGAGTTCAAGGCTTGGTCGTCTTAATCAAAACGGAAAGCTTTAATGAGGTGTTAGATGATCAAAGAAAATGTACCGAATCACGAAATCAGACATCATTCGCCTTTTGAAGTTTAGTAACATCGTATTTAGGCGTCGTCTTGTGTCTTAAATCAAAATTGTATACTAGATATATGTTCGTCGTTTCTTATCTGCGATGTCACACGCAAGAATATTTATCGCTTCTTGAATAATTACTTTGACATATTGCACCACATATCATTTGTAACATAAGCCTTCAGCAAAACAATTTAAATACCACATTTATGTCATGAACCACAAAAACTCTTTGAATATCACCGGAACATTAGAAGCACTTTTTACAATTATTTTATATCATTAGTTCAAAGCATTTTTAACGGGTGTTTTATCTTTTAGAATTATCTTGTTATTACATGACAATATATCCGGTGGAGAAAATAAAAAGCTCTTGGTAAATTGTACATCATTTTTCCAGCACTATTCAGTGACTGATACTACAAAAGGCTATAATTTGTCTTAAGTTTCTAGATCTTCGCAGTATAAAGTCATAGACATCTTTTTCCCAAATCACTTGTTAACCCTAATTTTCTGCATTATCAAATTTACCAAAGTCTGCTGCTGCTTGCTTGTTCTATCTAATTTTGACAATAAGACCATTTAGACACGCATATGCTTCCTATATCAATATATTTTAAAATCCATTTTCGAAATTTCCACGGAAGATTCTCAAAGCTTTTATTTCTCGACGTTTCATAAATAAAGCATTGGAAGTGTTTTATTATTATTATTATTATTATTATTATTTATTTATTTATTTATTTATTTATTTATTGATTTTGTTCAATGTTAAAATTCAAGCATAAGCTTTTTAGCATTTTAGAATTATTTGAAAACATTTTGAACTTTCTGTCAATTTTCTTTACAATATAACTGACCACGATAGTGTCCAAGGGTAGAAAAATACAAACCCAAATCGATGCATATGATGGTATTTACAATCCAATTTTAATAATGTAATCTTTTTTTTACCTCTCTTATTCTTCCATGTAGGATTCAGGGATAGCACTTTGCGCTCTGTTTTGGTGTATATTTGTAATTCTCTCTCTCTCTCTCTCTCTCGTTATATATATACATCCCTGAATCCTACAGGAGAAGAAGGATTGATAACATTAACAGAATTTTTAAATACGAATAAATTATATTATCATACAGGTTAGAGAATTTTAATTCGTACTCTGAGGAGATTCGTTCGAACCCAGGTCGTGCGATAAGGCACTGATCGACTTGCATCTGTGTGTGTGTGTGTGTGTGTGTGTGTGTGTGTGTGTGTGTGTGTGTGTGATAAAACCCAACAGAACGTACGTGATCTATGTTGAACTATGTATCAGTTTTTGCACCACGGATTGAGGATTGAACCGGTACCCCAGCATTGGAGTAGAGCACGCTAACAACTGATCACTTATAATTGGCTTGATTTCGTCATCATGATTTATTGTTATCATAACGCATGCCCTCCAACCATTTTACATAAATGTATATTGTATTTTCTTGTATAATATTAAGTTTATATAATATAGGTAAACTTAAAAAATGTAAACAATATGAAGAAAACTAAATCAGTCTGCAAGTCAATATTTTTGCACAGTTATATAAAACATATATTTAGTTCCTATCACGTGATATGGGGTGGCAATATATATTACAATAAATATATCAATATGCATGACATGTATTGTATGTACCGATATAGCTCTAAAGGTACGTAACCCAATGTCAAATACAAGCAAATGTTTCCACTGAACCCACTCTAGATGTGGGAAGCAAAGATGGAATGTTTCAGAACCAGAGAGGGTTTCAAGAGAATTTGATATATGGCGATTCTGGTATAATGTAACTTGGAACAAATCACTCCTTGTATGATACCAGATATCGCTTCTCCCTTCATAAATCTGATTCTATGGATACGTGATATCTAATTTCTCAAGTATCTCGGCCTGGAATTAAAATCTAGTAAATCGCCCAAAGTGTCACCCGCTCCGATGGAACTAGCCAAATGCAAAGACTCAAAGAGAGCTGCAGAGACACGATGAAAGATGGCGTCTCGATTTTCAAACGAGACTTTGAAAGAACGGAAAGAGCTGAGAGACTCATTGCCCTGAGCATGTGCAAAATGTCACTTGGGGATCCAAAAGAAAATTGAAATCACGATTTCAAGAATTCTGCCAGCGAAATGTAAACATGGGAAAAGTGAAACCCTCCCTTTTCTTGAACGAACATTTCATCTCTTATGATCAGTTCAAAGAAATCGAGTAACAGAAGTCTTAAGCTGTTTAAGTCTTTAGTTATGGACCGACCATTACAATTATTTCATTTTTTTTAATTTTTTTATTATTTGTTATTTTATTTTATTTTATTTTATTTTTTTTTTGGGGGGAGGGGGGAGAGGTGATTGGGCATGGGGCTTTATGTGAATAAAATTTCCCGTCACCAAATAGCCTGAACAAAAAATATTCTTGCTCTGATTTATAGAAAGAAAAGAACTAATTATATCCATTATATTTGTTGGGGAAAAAAACAATAACAATTATCTTAAGGTAAAAGAAAGGAAAAAAAAAAAAAAAACCTGGTTCGAAAGAAAATTCTAGCCCCGCCTCTCCCCCCCCCCCCCCGAAAATTAAATGGTTAAATGGTCGAACCCTTACTCGGTATTGAATGAAGTACTTCAAAAGTGAAACTGATGCTTATGAAGACTCATTTTGACTCACAAAAAAGTATCATTGGTCATTTCTGGCATAGACTTGAATTTCAAGTTAAAAGAATAGTTGTCTTATTAAAAATGTACATATTTACGCTCAAAATAAATATCCATATTAATACCTCTGTCTATATAAACAAATGTCATGATCTCTAATGAGTTACAACAGTAAAGACGTCTTTGTTTTTCTTGATATATTTTTCCTTTTTAAAATGCATGCATTTATTCAAAGGTGTATGTGTTTGATCACAATTTTAAAAAAAACAAAGACGAAAGGAAATCCTCGCTGGTAGTATTTTTCCACCTGTTTGTTTCCTTTTGCCGTTCGGAGTTTCAGATTGGGGTATTCTGATTTACTTTTAACATAAAGAACGGATAATTCCCGGTTACAAAAGAAATGTGCAATAAACAGATCTTTAACAATTCGAGCAAAACAAAAGAAACAAAATATGTTGTAACCAAATATGTCATTTAAGATTAAAAGCATGACAAATTTGAAACATGGATAGCCGGAAAGGCAGGTGTAAGTAATCTTCGATTGTTGCTGCAAATTTAATTTAAATTATCTTCAATGTTAAAGAAAAAAAAACCCTCTCTTTTTCTATATACAAGTACGAGATATGTTGAATTACTTTATCTAATTTTCTTTTCGGCCAAATTTTAAAATGTCGATGCTCGTACAAGGGTGAGATTAACCTTAAGTTTACCGTATATGTAGTAACAGCCATTAATTTAAAAGCAAAATGCAAGCTTAGGTTCTTTCAAACTTCAACTGGGTCCTTCTCGTTGAACCAGCAACATCAGATTCTCGTGATGTTTTAATTCGCTCTGACAAGTTAGATGTAATTTCCACTGGGAAACAAATTGGATTAGAATTCCAGACTGACTAAACATCGCACATTGCGCAATCTCCCGCGGTTTATCGGACAACTGCTCATGTATCGCGATAATCGGTGTTAATGAGCCTGCGTTATGTCCGATAAATCTTTAAGTGGATTCAGTACATATTTTCCAGACTCAATTGTCCATGTATAGACAAGTCCGTTAAATGTATGTGGAAGGAGATATTCTGAAAACAAAACCAACTTTCAAGGCATACTCGGCTTGATATACTGTTACAACGTTTTTGTTATAAATATTATCAGCGTCGGCATCATCACCATTTGAGGATTTGACAGCTAAAGCAATCGCATTCTTGGAATACAAACCTTTAATCTTGAAAGGAAGAAAATGATAGAATAAAAGCAACAGAGTAAGCTCTATCAAAGCAAAATAGAGACAAGACAAATATATGCAAGTTGATGTTCATACAATAATGTACTTAGTAGTCTGACTGAATTGTAAAGATCAATATATTATTATTATTATTATTATTATTACTATTATTATTATTATTATTGTATTTCTTCAGCTTCTTCTTCTTTTTCTTGTCGTCGTCGTCTTCGTCATTGTCGTAATCGTTGTCACCGTTGTTGTTGTTGTTGTCGTTGTTGTTGCTGTCAAATGAGTTTTCTACTGAATAGGTACAGTTTCTGTGTGGGGTGAAGCATTTCTCCGTGTCTGGTTCTCAAACCTGTCCTCTTACCGGTGGAAGCTGCTCATCATAACACTAAGCATCACACAGGCCGATAATCCTTCACCTTGCTAAATTGTAGTTTGATTGGCTGAAAAGTGTACTGCTTAACACATGCTTCGCGGAACCTCCAACGCTAGTGTAATTGCTTCCCGCATCTTGCCAATATAAATGGGGAGATAGATGCGTGAAGATGAAAAGAATAAAAAGATAAGACTCGCACAACGGCTTAATCATTCAAGGGCTCGTAATGATATAAAATCACGAATCTTATGAACGTGCAAATGGCGAATGTCTTTTATCATCCGACATATAGAGGATATCTATTTTTTGAGTAGATATAACGAAATATTTCACGAGTGAACTCGAAACATTGTATTGTCACGATTGGCCAAGCACAATACAAAATGTTTCCACTTCATGAGTGAAATATTTCATTATATCTACTCAAAAAACCGTAGATTTTCTTTTTGTTATATATATTTTGGGGGAATAAACCTTCGATTTGCATGGACTTTTCTCCATTCTGTGTCAATGCGATTAAAGGCTGCATAAAAGAAGTTGCAAAATTTACAATAATTTTAGAACAGCGACTTAATACAAATTTAGGTTGTACGTATTATGCTTCAAATTGTGTATTTTTTCAAATTAATGACTGTTTTCATACGAAAATGAAGAGATTTTTATTTTCGTTAACACATTTCTTGCGCGGATTGATACAGTCAACATTGATGGGGTGGGGGTACTAAAGAAACATGACAGAACAGTCAACATATATCAGAGCGTAACATCATTAAACAACAGATTTTAATTAATATGAGTTTACTTGATAGATATTTGGTTTCTATATTTTTGTTATTTTATTTCTGCATTCAGACATGAATTTTTGTGTATTGGCAAGCTTGCAGTCTATTTCGGTAACAGACACTGCACCCAAATTTCGATTGTCACTTCATTTCGGTTTGCAATCGACCCTAATCAATGTGATTTCTCCATCGTTTTCAGACATGATTATGATTGTGATGACAGTTAAAATTGCTACTTAAACAATTTTATTCCTATATGTAATCAATAGTTTTTCTTAAAAATGTGTACCGGTTGTCGTTGAGTATAACAGGTATACAATGCTGTATAGGTGACACAGGATATCGAATAGTAACAAGTCATGTAAATTCAGTCACTGACAATTTGCATGATTCATGTGGTAAACTAATTAAAAAATTAATAATTGAAGCCTGCTTTTTGTTGTTTGGGATTCATTTTTCGACATTCTTGATGGCGCCTTCTCATCGATTACATAAATGTATAATATAGAGGGTTTACAGTCTTGCCAAATTTTAAGATCTATTCATCCTGATGGGGAGAAGTAGAGGAAGGGTGTGTGTGTGTGTGTGTGTTAGAGAGAGAGAGAGAGAGAGAGAGAGAGAGAGAGAGAGAGAGAGAGAGAGAGAGAGGGGGACAGAAGAAGAAGAAGAAGAAGAAGAAGAAGAAGAAAGAAGAAAAAAAAAAAAGAAGGAGAAGAAAAATAGTAATAAGAAGAAATTAAATAGACCTAAATGTGGAAATACAGGTCTGAATAACATACATAAGGACAGATATACTTCCTAAATGGAAAAAGAAAGTAGTTCAAAAAGTGATATCGCCACTGTAGCGATAAAAGTGGTATCACCGCTGTGGCGATATAATTTTCTCCCATTGATATATTTCAATATCTCATTATGAAATCGACACTAAATAACGTGGCTTTGCAGTGCGATGATTATTTTAAGAGTATCATTGTAGAATTGCATCGTCATACCGCACACGTTCACAAAGAAAGAAAGTGAGAATATGTCTAACCAGTGCATTTCATGGGAAAATATTCGTTTGGTTATTTTGAAAACTGGTTCATTTTTTAATTTTGTAAAGAATTATAGATATAAACAGGTTTTACTACAGAAGTGAACATTCCATAAGTATACATCATGCAGGGTAAATGTAATTAAATGCTTGGATGTTTTTGGGTTTGAGCAACATTATTCTTTTTTTAAGTTTATAATTGTATTACCTTATATACCTTGATTTCATTTAGAAAATTAATATAGACAGGACTCTACATTCTGTGCTTTTCAGTTCTCTCCTATGAAATAATTCGGCAATGCATGCAGCTGCTTGCAAGAAACAAGAAGCAAGAATAATTTTGAAGTGAATCTTGATACAGTTCCTTTCAGCTCTTAATGACACCCCTGCTCTGCCTGCGCTGTCCGTCAATAAACATCGACACCCTCTATTCCTGCTGTGATGCATGACGGGTGACTTGACAGTGACATGTTATTTTAGGTTTGAGTAATGTTAGGTTTGATTTCATGCTATATAGAATTATATTCCTGGAGTGCTAAGTGAAGTTTTGAAAAAGTGTTTTATTAATGCCACGTTAACTGTTTTTTTTTTGTTTTGTTTTTTCGGCTGCAGTTGCTTCGAAGTTAGCACGATGAAAGAGATGAAACCTAGTAGCGAGCGAAGCTTGCTGGGTATCATGCTTATGTCATGGTTATGTGACGTATTGTGTATTGTGTGCATTGTTTGTGTAAAGTAATGTTTCTGTCATGGATATGTGACGTATAGTGTCTTGTGTACAATGTTTGTGTAAAGTAATGTTTCTGTCATGGATATGTGACGTACTGTGTCTTGTGTACATTGTTTGTGTAAATAATGTTTCTGAGTATGAAGACATATTTTTTAAAATATTTTCGTTGAATTGAAAATAATAGAAAAAAATCCCAGAGACCGAGAAAAAAATCTATACCAATTTACGAACGCTTTCCCGTCTGTCTTCATTCTTTTCCGTTGCGCAGCATGCGCAAAACACCGGAAGATAATGGCGGCGAATATATGTATTTCCGATGTCGCTGTCTTCTTTTACATTTATACGTTTTCTAAGCGCGCTAAGCGAGCTGGGTATTCTGTCCCACTCGAGCTTCGCTCGCTATTATGATAGTATTTAATTCCTTACTTCTTTGATGACTGTATATACATAAGTTGATTTTGGAGACATTTCTTGTAACTGAAGTTCAGTCCATTTGTTTCGACAGAATTGAAAATAAATATTTCTCTTTATGAAAAAAAATAAAAAATAAGGTGAACTTCAAGTTTGTCTAAGGAAATTAAACGCGAAAATAACACATTGGTATTTAACACTGGTATACATTTCTCAATATCACCGTGAACAAAGACAACAAAAGAAATCAAGACATTATCAATGTCAAACAAAAATTCTGTGGTGAGAATTTGGAGGTTTCCTATATTTTGAAAATGATATAATACGAACATGTGAAGAAGTGACTCGAAGTTGCATATTGTTTTGGTCTTCTAAGAGCCTTTTGTGTCGTCTTTATTTTTAAAAATGTCTGGACAATCGGAACATCACGAAAGTCGGAAAATACCTCAGCGGTAATTATAGGAAAATTCGTGTATTTAAGCTTGAGGATGTTCCAAGTATCACTTTGTCTCCTTCCGCCGCCATATTGTACCAACTGGCGTCGAAATACATTTTTTTTAAAAATTAAATAAAAAAGACCGATAATGTGTCTCAAGTGCACAAATACTTTCTTTTTGAATCTGACGACAGTAAGTTTCAAACCAAATATGAACGGGCTCTGTATTCTATTTGTGTAAACTGGCACTTGGACTCTTCTGGGATGTGTAAACTGGCACTTGGACTCTTTTAGACTGTGCTATTTAACTGAGAAAAACAGCATAACCATATTATATTGTTTCAGATCTTGCCTCCTCGTGGAAGCGCGCAAACAAATTTAAACTGGTAGGAGACCGGGTTCTGCATCCTCAATATTCTGAGGAATGTTTTAGTTTAGATTAAAACTGAGAAAAAAAATGTAATATTTGATAGACTTTAAAAATACAAAAATAATAATCATACAAATGTCAGGACTTTTTTTATTTAGCCTCCCACCACTCGACCACCAGATGACAAGTTTATGTGGTAACGTTGAACAGTAGGGATAAAATTACAATATGGATGGGGTTGGGTGGCACGCGAGACCAGTATTATCAAAACTCTATAAGCAAATAATAATAATAATAATAATAATAATAATAATAATAATAATAATTTCTAATGCAGAGTAAAAAAAAATTGTAGGTGTGTGTGTGTGTGTGTATGTACAGAAATTTACATTTTTGTTTTTTGTAGTCGTTTGTGACCAGCACCTTTGAGTTGTATATTTTTATCCTATATATCATCATGTATTTGTTTGATAAAAAGAAATCACGTAAACGAAAAGAAAATTGCATTTATAACTAAATCTCTATTTACCTCTCACTTTCTGTATGTAAATTTTTCTAATTATTTTTTAATTCAACATAGAGAAAAGTGGTTTTGTCATATTCTTCTTAAATTTGTACCTCACCTATCCCATTCATACATCCTCTCCTGGTTCTAATAATTTTGTCGCATGTATCCTTGCAATCATGGTAAGACAACAAATTTACTCAATTACTGTGAATTCACTATCTTTCGTGGGGTACCAGTTTCATTTGTGGAGTACGACGTTTATTTGTGACATACGACTTTCATTCGTGGCGTACCACTTTTATTTGTGGAGTATGAATTTAATTCGTAGGGTACCACTTTTATTCATGAACTTTTGTGGTTGCTACTAACCATTAAGGATTCAGCAAATAAAGATACATCTGCGAATACGATTGGATCACCCTCAAAATTTGCGGCATCTTCACGAAATTCTTTACCGACTAAAAATGCCTCTTTTGGGGGGAAGAATGCACGAAAACTTATACTCATGAAAATAAATGAATTTATATTACTTATAAAACTATAGAAGGACACAGAAAATAAATTAATTTCTCAGTGAAGATGATTAAGTATATATGATGTAAGAAATGTAGTACCTACAATCAAATGTTGCTGATTTACATATTTACCTCGTTCAATATGGTATTAAAATAGAATGATAACTTCATCACACCTTCTCTGATATGCAGCAAAGGTAAAATATTTCAAATGAATGCTTAAAATTCTAAAATAAAAAGAATTAAAAGATTTTCTATGGTGGAAACACGTATTCACTTTAAGAGTACACGTACGCAAACTGTAAATTACATTATTGTTTATTATTATTATTATTATTATTATTATTATTATTATTATTATTATTATTATTGTCACTCAACGAAGCACGGAATACTGCATAATACTTTTTTCTATCTATCTCGAAATCAGATAGACGAGAAGGAGATAACAAAAGTATTCAATACTTTTTGTGTTACATATAAGAATCATAATTATTTATTTCATTCGAATGACATTTTCCCTGCGATTCGGAGCCTGTGAGAATTCTTTCTAAGTGTTTAATGGAACCTTGTCTGTGACAAGCCTACCGCACATTACTAAATTCAGTCATACTCTGTCAGACATAACCATACGTAACATAGCAGTCACATGAAGGCAGGTGCAGAATTTCTTTTTTTACTTAAGTGAGCTATGATAAGTGTGTATTAAAGGAGAGAGTCTCTAGAATTAGACACGTTTTATTTATGTCATTCATCACAGGAAACAAAAACCAAACGTTTTTAAAAGGTTTATGATGGGAAAATATTTTAAAAGACGTCAAGCATTCTGCTTTTATATTAATGACACGTAGGGACGTTTAGGAAACAAAAAGCGGACTTTTCCCGCAGTATCCTACAGCGTGCAATATAATATCTTTTAAAATCTTATATATATATATATATATATATATATATATATATATATATATATATATATATATATATATATATATAATTGACTCGAAGTGCATTATTGAACACATTCAAAGCTCCTAGTTTGCTGTACATTGTAACGTGTACTAAATTTTATCTCATCATCAACGCACAACGACAAGAATTATTTCACCATCGAAGCAAGATCAAGTAGTTGTGAAAAATGGCACACCATAACAGAGCATGCAGTATTTTTGTTCAGTACAGTTGAAGCCTTTTGAGTCATGAATCAAAACATCAAAGGACATAGTTTTGATCGTCATGGAAATCCGTACCCCTGTTAATAGCTGTAACGTGTTGGCTCGTTCGAAATAAACTAAATAAGTTTCTTGACGTATAGAACTAAACTGTTTCTCATAGATGTGCATGTATATAGGTAAATTGCATGATATAAAAATATATATTTAATCCACGTATATCGCCAACAAGTGATTTTTTAGAAATACAGTTTAATTACATCTTCTTTTCTTGAAAGCAAGTGTCATCAATAACGTATCCATAATGCAGTAAATCGTCTAAAATATGATTGTATACCTGGTTCCTTGAGATTTCTATATAAAAAAATACCAAACAAATCTTACAAAATAAATTGATCAAAAAGCTAGTCCATTGGATGTGTTCATACACTTTATTTTTTGCACGAATTAGTTTCCTTGAGTGGAGGGGTATTATTCAAATGAATAACAGACCATCGATCGTGATTTACAAGTATTTTTGCTCGTATAAATGTATTTGGTTTATGTTTCCTTTCAAACAATAATAAAAAAAAAAAAAAACGAAACGCTAAGCCGTGAATAGGTTATAATTACATAAAGTTCCTTTACTTGTTCAGAAAACGGACCAAGAGGTGACGAAAATTAACAATAATTCTCATCATCATCATGTATTCTGCTCTTATATACAATTGTATTGCTATATACATCCAAGCATACATGCACCACAGTTAGTCTTGATAACGAGACCAACGGTTCACCGCCTATTAAGAACAGCCCTCTGATTGGCTCAGCACCAGCTTCCCACCGATATCTAAGCGACCAATCAGGGTAGATCTGGTTTCAGAACGAGGAGTCAAGACCAAGTGATAAATTCCCATCAAATTATGCATGAAATGAGCTCTCAGCTGGATTGTATAACGCTATCCCCGTCCCTCTCTCATTCAGCGCGCACAGTGTCCACTCTGGCTTAATTTCGTCTGCTTCTACATGTGTTCTGACAAGACTGAGTTTCCATGTTAACGGTGAAGGAAAGCAAATTGGAAGTGTGCCTGCTACAGATTACTTTTTGTTAAGATTTCATTCGTGAAAATATTTTTGGATCGGAAATGTGGACGAACCTGCGGGAAATTGTACTTTAAACAGAGCGAAGAGGGAATTTTCTTTTTATTTTGTTGCAGAATCGTCAGCTTCTTTCAGCTTTATTTCCGAGAGCTGAATAACATAACATAAATTGTGGCTTAATTTTATTTTCTAAACATTGTAAAGCAATCTTTTCTTTATGTGCTGAGACGGAAGGACATTCAGATTTTGTTATGGATCAAGCAAACATAGGCGATGCGGACATCAAGCCGTTGACAGAGATAGATAATTTGGATGAACTACAAGATAATTCTTTGACCAAGATTGAAAATTGTCACGATGACGATCAAGAAGAGGCGACGTCGACAACGAACGTCATGCCCGATTCACCGTCTCAAAAATCGCCAAAGAAAGCAACGGTTGGTGTTCGTCGGCAGGAAAAACCGCCATATTCTTACATAGCTCTTATTGTCATGGCCATTCAAGCGTCTCCAAATAAACGCTGTACGTTGAGCGAGATATATCAATTTCTTCAACAACGTTTTCCCTTCTTCCGAGGAGCGTACCAAGGCTGGAAAAACTCTGTCCGACATAATCTGTCATTAAATGAATGTTTTATCAAACTCCCAAAAGGACTCGGTCGGCCCGGAAAGGGTCATTACTGGACCATCGATCCCTCGGCTGAATTCATGTTTGAGGAAGGGTCCTTTCGAAGGCGTCCAAGGGGTTTCAGACGGAAGTGTCAGGGACTCAAACCATTTGGTATGTTTAATGTCAATCCTGCTATGGGCAACCCTTCCTCTATGTTAGGATCCCCTTACGATTTGTTTCACCAGAATGTCAACAATAGTATGGGAGCAATGAGTATGCCTTATCCAATGAACTCTCCCCAAAGCTATGACACAAGTGGGATGATCCCCGTGTCAAATCCATCACTACCTCAGTCCAATTATCATACTATGCAACAGCATGGAAATAATTTTGGCAGCTGTAGTTTTAACGTGAACGTCAACGTAAATGGACGTTTTGGGCCAAGTTGTGCCATGAACGCGATGAGCTCAATGCCACCAGACTATGCACATCTCACTAACGTCGGAACGGGGCCAAACGGTAATTTACCTATGTATGACAGAGATGGAATGTCAAGTATGACGTCAACGTGGTCGGCTCAACGTTATATCAAACAGCAACCCATGAGTCCTACTGGAAGTACAGGATCTGTCCCAAGTTTGTCTCCCAACAGCAATGATAACTCCCCATATCACAACAATACCTCCACGTCAACGGAACCCATGGATTTAGCACTAGCCGGTAATTTGCTCGTTCTATTTGATTATTATTATATGATTCTTTTTCTTTTTTCTATCTTTCTTTTTTTATTCTTTCTTGTTACTACTACTGCTGCTGCTGCTTAGTTATTATTATTATTATTATTATTATTATTATTATTATTATTATTATTATCATCATCATCAACAACAACAACAACAACAACAACAACAACAACAACAATAAAAAGAACAACAACAACATCATCACTTAAATTCAGTCATATTGCGCAACAATTAATTTTCGCAAACGATTTGGTTATTCTCTAGTATTTACATTCTAGGCAAAAGTCATTGCCAAAAAAATTAAAGAATTCGTATAGATGATGAATTAAACATTTGTACATGATAAAGATTTATTAACAACTAATGCTCATGAAAGGTCGAACATATATAAACAAAATAATCCATTTTTATAGCCTAAACACAGCAGGAAAAAGCGACTCTCTTTGTCGTTGCGATAAGGCTGAGACCTACGATTGTGGAAATTTAACTCCGTCATCACGTAGATATTGACAGTTGACTCATCATCCGTTCCCCCATGCGGAGGGCTGAAGTTCGAGCTTGTAAATATTTTCTCACGTACATTTAGTTTTATATTTATGTATTCTCACGTATATTTATTTTTAAATGTGAGTTAAATTACACACAAAGAGAACTTTATTAATTTGAAAATATGCTTTTCCCGATCAATATACCGAGAGAAGAAAAAGTGGTTTGTTCCCCTTCACATAAGTTTTCTCATTAGGTAAAGATAAATACAATAAACCTTTAAAAACGATTTTCAAGATAAAATTAGGAAGAAGTAGCTTTCCTTAGAACTTCAAGTCTTTTTATCCATCTATTCTTATTCAAAGAAAGACACAATAAACATTTTAAACAGAGTTGGTGATAAAAATTTATCCCTTAGAACTGCGATGGTATATATCCCGCATTTATAATTTTTGAAATGTATCATTTACTTTTTTACAATTTTATTTTTTGCGGTATGATTTAGATTTCAGAAGAAAATGAATTATTATTGTGCTCTAGAAGTTTTAAGAATATACAAATCATTGTAGTTCAATAACACAGGGCTCTCGTGGGTGGCTGGGTGGTTTGAACAAAAGAACATACAAAACAAACTTCAACTTTAACAAGCGGGTTAATATATATATATATATATATATATATATATATATATATATATATATATATATATATATATATATACATGTACAAACACACGTACACACGCTTGAATATACCATAAAAACTAATGGAAAGTTCTTCAACGCGCGTGCGTATTTAGCTTTGATTCCTTAGTCATTGTATAATAAGAAAATTAGAGGCTTATCAGCGTGCAACTCACCTATTTCAAACATATGAAATTTATAACAATTATCTTATAATGTTAATGACTTACACAAGTATTTTTCCGATGGATGCAAGGTTTCACTTTTTTATTTTACTTTTCTGTGTGTTTTATTTACTTCCTTTCAAGTGATACAAAATTACACGGGCCACAAAAACACATGGAATTTAAATGAATTTTTTTTTTTTTACCTTAAATAGAACTCAACCAGTACAACGAGATCTGTGGATTTTTGTGCAATAGTTTTTTTTTGTTCAAGAATGTTCTGTCATTTTTCTGTAATGGTTCAATGACGACGTTTATTGGGGTTCACCCAAAGTATCTTATCTATTCGGATGTTTGCTAAATTCCCAATCACTGGATTTTGACATTGATGTTCAGAAACCAAAACATCCATCATTTCTTTTCATTTTTGGTAAAACAGCCTTTTCATTGTTTGCTACTAAATATTCTCATTCTAGGAGAGCTAAGCATGGACAGGAAAAATTCAAATATTGCAAAAAGATTTAAAGAAAACATTTGATTTCATCCGCGAAAAACAAATCGTTACTATAAGCAACAACACTAGTGCAAAAGTTCCTGGTTTGACAATTTTGCTTTTTGCACTCAAAATTCTCCCAAGACATTCCTTTCGTAAATTTTGGAGATAACTTTGCGTTTAGGTCTGACTTTAATGACCTCGCGTAAAAATGCCAATGCAGATATGAACGTTACTCGCGTAATAGGAATTAATGATTTTACCAGGGATGTCACAGTAAATGTGCGATGCCAACGAGCATCCATAGGAAAAAAAAGCGAAAAGGAAAAGAAAAGGTTTATTGTACAATTTTAATTATCAGCAGAAACCAACAAGTAATTAGCACGAATCCGATAGCACTGGAATGTGACAACTGCACCAGGTCGGGCACGTGTACATCAATAAGTATTTATGTAAAATAATCTCTGTAGAAGACCAAGTTTTTTTATGGGCAATATTAAAATTTAAAAATTATTTAAATCGGAATTTTAAGAAGAATAATATATATTAAATTATTGACAGTCTCATTACAAAAGTAAACGGATTTTACTTATAAATTTATGGATATCGTGCAATAGTGTACTTTTTTTATCACACGTTATAAAAAGGCATCACAAAAAAGGTCCAATCTCTCAGACTTCTTGTTTGTGGATAAAGAGTATTTTTTGTTGAAAAAAGGTTCAATAGCTAAATTAAAACATTTTAAACTTTCTGTTCAACCAATCCGAAAGCTACAATGCTTTATCGATAGCTGGGGGATTTCTCCCATGGGATGTACACTCTAGAATACAACAGTCATCTGTGTTGTTACATTGTAAAAGTGTACGGATTATATGGAGCTGCAGGTTTAGAGCATGTATGGATGTATGGATGGATGTATGGATGGACGGATGGATGGATAGATGGATGGATGGATGGATGGATGGATGGATGGATGGATGGATGGATAGATGGATGGATGGATGGATCGATGGATGGAAGTATGGTATGTATGTAGGTGTGTAGTGTTCGTTTCAGAAACATTTCCTGAAAGATTGAGGTAAAATACTTGGCCATAAAATAAAAAAAGTTATACAAATCTTGCTTCAAACCTAGAAACAATTAGGAAACAAGTAGTAAACAAATCATAAATAGTTCGCCAACGGAATTTTGTTACAGTTGACAAATCTGCTTTATGGAAACTATTTTTTCGCATCAGGAATATATATATATATATATATATATATATATATATATATATATATATATATATATATATATATATATAGTCAATGATAAAATATGAAAGATATTTGAATAATTTGATAAACAAATTTGCGTACTGAAATAGATTTGAAGACGTTCTTGACATTAGCGACATTTGGAACTTTATTTTTAATCTCGCACGTATCTTAGAATCGATATATGCAAAAACGGATTATTTTTAATCTGGCACGTCTCTTAGCATGGATATATGCAAGAATGGGTTATTTTGTTCTTGTTCATGCTATGGTGCATTGATCTGTATGAACACTGGCAACTTTTTATTCTGTAATATTTCAGATTAACTAAAAAAAGAAAAAAAAAAATTGGGAGAAGGCGGCGGGGAGGGTTTTGCTTGATTTGGTACTACCCTTTTTGCACTTAAGCACACACACACACACACACACACACACACACACACACATATATATATATATATATATATATATATATATATATATATATATATATATATATATATATATATATATACTTAGACATGAGTAAATTTAGTGGAAACTACTTACTATATTTTTTCTGACAGGTAATTTCTATACGAAATATTAAATAGATAAACCAAATGGGAAAAATTATTTTCGACTGCCACATTGCCGGTGACGCGTTCGGGTCATTGTGCTTCAAACAAATCTTAGGATTTCGTGTAGCTCTGCGCAAATCCGAGAGAAAAAAATGGCAACCTTACAAGTCAGGGTGATTATTTAATAAATTAAATACAACTTGTTTTCAAAAAATCCTTTGTCGTACAAAACATTCAAATTGTACAGAGAAAAATCGTATTAGGGATTATGGAGCACTCAGCTATATTAGTTCTGTTTTTTAAAGGATGCGGGGTGTCAGGCACAACTTTTCGGGGAGGGGTACACGAAAGGGGAGAGACACTTCAGCTCTATTTTTAATTAGGTTCATTAATCAAATCTCGCCACGGAATTAAATCTTCATCAGTGAATTCCACATGTCAGCACCCCAGGTGACCCAAGGTCTACAAGTGCAGCCATTGTCATTGTTGAGCAACCAGTGTATAAGATACGATCTCAGATTTAACCTGCTGTCAAGGGAAACGGCAGGGGTCAGCAGTGTTTCCGACCCTATTAAATATAGTGATGAAAACTAGGCATTCATTTCACGAGAATGTCAGAATGGTTTCGGTGTTATATTTGCCTGTGTAATATGCTGCCTAATACTCTGATAAATCGTAGAGATAAGATTTTAAAATTTTGCATTTATATCGGAACACAATTCGAATTGAATGTTTGACTAAGTTATCGAATCATCAACATTTTCACTTTTCCCACATTGTCAGAAAAAGTCTGATTTTTTTAATCCTCTAGTCGTATGTCAAATGGAAGTCAGGGATTCTTGTGGAAGTACAGGAATTTTCTATTTCGTAAAACAAAAATAGATAATTTACCCAAAGGTAATTGAGGTCCATGTATTTCTAAACAATTTTTAAAGCTGCGTGATGTGATGGGACTAATATAAACCCTGGAAATACATCGTCTCTGGTGTATGTGAATACTGTTTCAACTCCTCTGTTCTACAGAAAAGAGAGTAAAGTTGAAATCAAATGTAGTGATTATAATTTAATCGTGAAATTGTATGCAGACATCCCTAATTGCATCATGTAACCCTAACACTGTTTGGATATTTCTCAAATCCACGAAGGCAGGAGCAGGGGCACATATTTTACATTATCGATTCAAATGTAACTGTGTGAAAACTTCACACTAGCATGGAAAAACCAATTTTGTAAATTTTTCTTTTTTATATATCACTTCGAAATTTCAGCTTTTGGCATTAATACACTTTGACACAAAATTCAAACTACAAATTGCAAAAGCTTGTATATTCATGTGCGCATAGTCTTCGCAACGCCAACACAAGATCGAAGAAGTCCTAACAATAAAATACGTACTTAACATATGGTTCTTGGTTACGATTTTTAGCCGCATTCTGAGCACTTTTCCTTTTTCTGGGCACAAACTACAAAAAGCTACATTTGTGTTTTGTTCTGAGTCGGCAGAAAGAACGAGTTTGATATGGCGTAGGCATACGTCAAGGACATCTGACCGAGACGTATTCATAAGCCATATCAAACGAGTTCCTTCCGCCGACTCGGAACGAAACACGAATCTGGTTTGGTATTTATTCCCCCCCCCCTCCCCTGCTTCTACGCTTTTAAAATATTTTTAGCTTTACAGTATGAATGCAATTCAAAACGAATTGGGATTTATAAAAGTTTGAACACTGCGTCCAGAAATATCGACGCGCTGACGTTAAAAATAGTTCCAATCTGGAAATGTGGTACGGAAATACGGATGGAACAGCTGTATCGAACGCCTGATCAACCATGTAAGATGAAATTAATAGGTAATAAAAAATATTTATTAGATACCCATTTCATGTCTTATGGTTGATCTGGGGTTCGATACAGATGTTCAATCCGTATTTCCGAATAACACACACCCAGATTGGAACTATTTATGTTTTCTCTAAAGCCTAAATTTTGTCGTCTAAGGGCTAGAATATAAAAGAAAACCTTGAAGTGAGGGAGGGAACTATCTAATAAAACAATTTTGACCAGTCCGTTGAATGCTTCCAAGTTACAGCTACAGACATTTCTTAAACAGTTATCACATTATGTAGAGTAATTACCCAATTAAAGGAAGTGTAAAATCCGTGGTTTTACAAGCAATTTGAGACAAGATGCTATCGAGATCATTATCGCGATAAAATGACCCTTGGCTAGGCCGCACTGACCAGTGGAATCCAACATATAACAACATCAGCATCTCACGTTCACATCTCGTCTTCTCCGAGAAATGGTCAGTTATGCAATCCTGATTAGCACTCAAGGGACCATTATGGCGTCGTAGTCTGTGGAGAAAGAGGGATGGAAGTGGTCTTAATTAATAGAAATGGTCTTGTGAAGAGTGTAGTACATGTACAAACGCATGGAATGCACAGATGTACTATTGTGAGGCAGTAACCTGACTCCTGACACGTAGAAATTCGCGAGCAAGTGAAATTTGTAAATATTTGGTTTAGAATTTGTTCCGATCGGCGGGGAATAGGTAGCGCAATAACTCGCCCGTTGTCTTGTTAGCAATGTTGTTTCTGTTGTTAATAAGTTCCATAGATGCTGCGCAAACTAAGTCAAACGATTGAGTGATATTTTGAAATAGAAACCGACTTCTGAGAACATAATTACAAAACTCCACAGGGAGGCATTTGAGAGGAAAGGAGAACCTCGACCACTGTTTAAACAGAAATGCTGTATCTTTAGATTCCTTTAAATTGTCCAAAATCGTGCAGGATTTAATTACGAGATAAAATGCGTTTGTGTCTTACCTGCGTTTTCATTGTTATGAATCAAACTTAAGACATTTTTAAATTCCAAGTTTAATAAATATGTAAGCTTATTTAAATTTATTTTAGCACCATTGCAACCAATGTCGTATTTATTCTTTTACGAAATAAATATAAAAGAATGAGGGAAGTAAAATTACTAACAAACAACGCAGTTAGATTTGATAGAGTACATAAGGAAATATGAAGGCAATAAATGGATTTCACAGTTATTCCATTCTAGTTCAAATGTATCGCTCTGTTCATACATCGTCTTCGCGCTATTCTAATATCTTTCGCTGCCTTCAATAGCAGCATTCTTACTATTACATTACTAAAATTCCTAATATATTCTTTTTTTTTGGGGGGGGGGGGTCATTTTGTGCTTTCATCCATTTTTTAAATTTTAGCTTGTGGTGATGTCCTGAACAATTACGTTTTCAAATCATGATTTCTGTCTGTGAGCCTTAAAGAAGCCAACCAAAGTTAAATCTACTTATTTTATACACTGTATGTGTGCCACAACAAGAAAATATATTCTGTAGAAGCAACCATAAACGGGTCGGTTTACGTTGTTTTTACTGTCCTTTCAAAATGAAAGTTTTCCACTTTAAAAAAATATATACCATTCTTTATTTAATCTTAAGCTATACATGTTTATCGAGAATTATTTTTTGAAAAACATGAAATATACAAAGTTATGTTAACGCCACCAGAAATTGTATTCAGACTAAATTTCAAATAAAAAAGTAGCAACAAATGACAGTCAATATTATTCTTATATGAAGTATCCTATATACAAGTATCAGTGATATAAAAAAATGGTCCATTTTTAGAAAGCCTCCGTCTGACTTCAAATGCCATTGAAACATATTTTCCCCTAAAATTACAAACAGTGAATTTAAAAATGTCAACAAGAAACAAGTAACAACTTGGGTCCTGGATGCACATTTCCGCACAGTCATCGCCCATCCACAGTCGTTAGTTTTCTCATGGCAATCTGGTATCTTGTATCTCAATGATCATAGCGTCCCACTACGTGTGCTGTGCAAAATACTGAAAAAGCTATTAAAAACTGTCTTGAAAAATGACTTAAAATAAACAGAATTCAATTTCGGTTCAAGCTTGATTATATACCGTATATACTCGCGTATAGTCTTATACCAACTGCAAACTGCATAGACCCAGATCTGCCGTGGCATAATGCGCCGGTAGATCTGGGTCTATGCAGTTTGTAAGAACTAATCAGTAGAACAAACAAGATCAGGGTCTATGTTGTTTGTATTTGGACCCGACTTTTACGCGAGTATACACGGTAGTCAGTGAGTTACAGACGAAAGTCAGACCAGATTTATTATAGGACTACCATTACGTCTCTAGTTTGCCCCACCCTAAGGTACATTACATGAGAATTTTTGCCTTATCACTCTGGCATCTTGCATGACTTTCAATTATCAATACACGTTATGAGTAACAGAACTTTGCAAAGAAAGTTAATTGTATATATGAACGCAATGTTCGGGTACATTTCATACTTGTAAATCAATCAATGATTTTGTGTGGTCGTCAATAAAACTTGCTACATAAAAATACTTGATTTAATTTCTCATCACTTCTATATCTATTGTTTCAATTTTATAAATTCATTTCTTAGTACTTAACATCCTGGGATTATATCTTATTAGTACTAACTAACTTATTCTAACTAGGGTCATAGGTTTAACACTAAAAAGAATGCCGATTAGTCACAAAAAAAAAAAAAAAAAAAAAAAAAAAAAAAATTCCGGTCGGCCGACCATCCTTGTTTCTCATTGCCGACCCTAACACTTTTTCCCCACCCCCCAAAAATTTTTCTTTTTTAATTAAAAAAAAATCACTTTGTCGAATTGATTTGTGCATCTGATTGAGCCGGTTTTGCCCAGTACTTTGAAGTGCTTGAAATATTATTTGATTTATGTATAATGTTTTTTTTTTTTTTAAAAATTACCTGCCTACCCTAATTTTAAAAACTAGAGCAATAGGAAACACACATATTTTTTTTGGTCTTATAGAGAACTTTATTTGCTCGTTCATTCATAAAATAATAAAAGTCGGGAGAGGGATTGGCACAAGAATTTGTCGATCGTACATCAACTCTAAGACTGCACCATTAATAAATAAATAAATAAATAAATAAATAAATAAATAAATAAAATCGTCGTGAAGTCGTAAATCCGTGATTCGTTTTAATACATATCGTAACATATGCCGTATGTTGATAGTTAGGGACTGACCATTTAATTTTCGGAGTGGGGGGTGGGGGGGGGGTGCTGCGATTTAAAAAAAAAATCAGATCCCAAAAATGGCTTCAAAATATATTTTTGCTTTGATTTGTAGAAAAAGAACTAATTATGTCCATGATATTAGTTGAAAAAAATAATTACCTTTTGGTAAAACAAAATATCTTAGTTTGAGAGAAAATCCCAAGCCTCTCCCTTCCCCACTCCCACGGCTCCCACCCACCTCACCCCCTCTAAAATTAATTGCTCGGTCACATAGATTTTCAGCCTGAGCTATATTATGATATCCCCCACTTGACCGAACATTGGATAAAAATTGTGGACAGATTATTCATCTACCCCTACCCAAGCTTCCGTTAGGTGGAATTGACAGATAGAAGCTTAGTGTTACCTATCTTAAGGTTCCATGGTAGCAGACATGTTACATGAATTCATCTGCATCCCACTGATCTGTGATGTCAGATGATGTTCCCATATCAGCCATCGAACCACGTAATCATAAACACCTCGCCACGGGAGATCACTCTAAGTGTGCTAACAAGGTCTCGCGCTACGTAATCAGATCATGAAAATCCAATCTATCATGCTTCCCATTGACATTGATCGACGAGAATATGAAGTGATGCTGTACCTAGACCACACTTATTTATAATGTTCAAAATTTGGATGGAAAAATGACATCGTCCAACAATATTGAATACAGAGATGCTTTACTTATATCAAACTAAAAATATGAGACGTAGTTGATTCACGATTATTTTCTTATTGCTACCATTTTCTTTATCTCCACAGACTTTCGACCAAAATTGAATGTTGCTTTATTATTGCAATCAAAAGCCATTATCTCAGAATTAAAACGTCCGCATGTACCAGTGTCATATTTAGCACATACAGTCTCATATTTAGCTTGGTTTGAGATAGACTTCAATATTCCCGGGATGGCAACTTATTTTTAATTGGTAAAGTGGTAAAATAATTTAAAAAAATTTTTTTTTTTTTTCAAATCCGGCGAACAAATTATCATTTACTTTGTTATTACTGTTCTACAGACGTTCATTGTGTGGTTCGAAGTTCTAAAAACGTTCATTGTGTGGTTCACTGCTCTACAGACGTTCTTGGTGTGGTTCACAATTTAACTGAGGTTGTTCCAAAATCCATAAAGGTGTCCTGATGAATATTTATAGAATCTTCGTCAAGAACTATAATTCATCCAAAGTCGATTTTATCCTAATAGTTAATCGCCAAAGTAACCATTGGACTGGTATTCGTGGCACGAACAGAAGTATATATATAGTCCAACTCTCTCTCTCTCTCTCTCTCTCTCGCGCGCGCGCGCGCGTGTGTGTGTGTGTGTGCGTGTGTGTGTGTGTGTGTGTGTGTGTGTGTTATGGTCATTACAATCTACATCAATACCTATTATCATACCATCTCTTTCTGTACTGGACGAGACACTTGGTGATCGCATCCAGTTAAGCCAAAAATACAACAAAAAAAAAACAAAAAAAACAACAATATTTACTTAAAATGTAGAAAAACGTTCGAGCCTAGAATACACAAATTTTCCTGATTATAAATACACTATGTACATAAGTTTATTCTCTTTCCATCGTAATTTGTTTACAGTATTTGTTTTACAATGTACACAATGATGAAAATCTGTTTAAGCTAACAAAATTCACTTCTTTTAACATCCGAAATTTTCATCGAG
>JAQPZY010001675.1:912500-922500 GCA_029931535.1 Margaritifera margaritifera | reverse complement strand
AAATGGAAAAAGAAAGTAGTTCAAAAAGTGATATCGCCACTGTGGCGATATAATTTTTCTCCCACTGATATATTTCAGTATCTCATAATGAAATATATAATAAAAATAAATATCATATCATTCGAAAACCACAATCAAAGAAAATGTATATTTCCCTAACTAAAAGCCTCAGTCAAATCGAATGTAACTTTTCAATGAACTAATATTAATTAATAATAAACAACCAATCAACCAAACATTTGAGTTTTAAAGTAATTAACTAACTTACTTACTTAATAATAAATAAATAAATGAGTGTCAAAAGAGACCTGTTGTAAATACACTTACCCCATGTTGCTTTTACCAGGAAAATAACCAAATTTCCACAGTGCAGTTAGCAAAAGTGGATAGAAAAGGTCTGAAGAGATGAAATTTGACAATGATGAGAATGGTAGAATTATGCCAAAATAGTGAAATTCACAGTATTGCATTTATCAAGTTTCCATTTATTCGTTCATTTCAGCCAGTTGGCTCTATTTTGTCACTCATTTGTTTCTGTCTCTCTTTCTTTAATTCTTCTTCATTCGTTAAATACTTAAGTCTTGATCGAAATTTATGAAGATATTTGGTGTATTGGTTTGTATATATGTATATATATATATATATATATATATATATATATATAAAAAATTCATTTATTGATTTATCTATATATAAGGAGATCGAAATTTATGAAGATATTTGGTGTATTGGTTTGTATATATATATATATATATATATATATATATATATATATATATATATATATATATATATATATATATATATATATATAATTCATTTATTGATTTATCTATATATAAGGAGATCGAAATTTATGAAGATATTTGGTGTATTGGTTTGTATATATATATAAAATTCATTTATTGATTTATCTATATATAGGGAGATCGAAATTTATGAAGATATTTGGTGTATTGGTTTGTATATATATATATAAAATTCATTTATTGATTTATCTATATATAAGGAGATCTAAATGCATGAAGCTATGTATTTCTTGTAGAAGACAGGAAAAAAGGAACAAATTTTCCTTATTAAAAATTCGTTCCGACTCCGCTGTTTTTAATTGCTACGAGATATATCTGGCCAGAATTTGGTAGCAATTCGCCTACTTTCCGTACCAGAGCTCATTTTAATATTCACATGATTTGTTGCTTTTTATGATGATGCTGATGGTGACGATGACGATGACGATAAAAATGACTAGTGCGAACTTTGATACAATATCGTTATAGAATTTGTTTATGTTCATATCACTGGAAAAGAATTAATAATGCAGTAATAGCTTTTTTTCAGTTCTTGCATATATTAGACTAATATATTTAATAATATTAAAAATGTAACATATTGACGGACAGTCTGTACAATGCTATTGAGAAGAATATTCAGACTTGGGAAATTATTTTTAAGACAATAAGATTTTCTTTCTTATTTTAAAATCATGGTGGAATGTATAGAAGAGATGTTTTATATGTGGCAAAAATTATATAAAAATGCAAAGTAACTGGATTATAAATAAAGAATAAAAAAGTGGTTTGTTATTTAATTCCGTTACATTCACGGAAATAAATATTGTTCTAAATTAATAAAAAAAAGGAGAATTTCACTGTTATATTAAAACATATGAAAATATTGGTCCCACAAATTAACGTCTTAAAGTATCAACATTTTAAGTTCAGCACTTTTTGATTTAAGAACATATTTACTGGCTGAAAGTTAAAATAAGCAACAATAGCGTCTGGTAGTAATTCTCTTTATTCACGTTTTGGTCTGTATAACTTCCTGACAAAAGATTTGGTAACATGTAGATATATTTACTTTACTACTATTAATTATATTTCTAACACGTCAATGTAAACGTGTTATGAGAAAAATAGCCTACAAAGACCCATAAACTAAAAAATAAGAACATAATTTATTTATTTATTTTCATCTCTTGAAACTACACAGAACCATTTGACATAAAACAAAAATTTCTTATCGATTCCATCCATTATCCTCACATTTGCATCAACCGCCATTTACATACATTTTCACACTAAAGAAAGAAAACACCAAAAAGACATATCTTTGTCAGACCGTAGCTTCTTTGATTTGAGACAGTCGTCGCAGGTCTATACATACATATGGTGATTAATATATTTTATTTTAGTACTTTTGTTGCACAAAATAGTTCTCATATTTTTCAATTTTTTTAAATAAAATTTTTAATTTTGTTTAAAGCGAGGATAATGTATAGATGTGAGAATAGATAATAAATAGTAAATTTATATACGGTCAGGTTATTTCAATGATTAGACGTTTCATCATTAATATATAAATTTTTCAAATATGAATCTCACTATGTATTACTGGCACAACTGTAGAGAAAAATTTGGGACTAAAAAAAATCGAAAATCTATCGTCCAGAGATTCTTTTGAATTGATCGATTTTATTTATTATATTGTTTCAGGTTTTAAAACAGTTTGAACTAATTTATTTATTTATTTATTTTATTTTTATTTTCAGGAATGCGGCTACCACCCCAGTCCTTCGCACAGAGTAGTCAGTGTGACCGGAAACCATATTTTGCATACGGAGGCAATGGGATGAACACCGCCCTGCACCACACGCCGTATTACGAGAAATGTGTCATGTAAGGGAAACAGAAGATAATTTGTGGTGACAGATTTCTATTGAATGGGGACCCCACACTTTATATTTGTGTTGACAGATTTCTATTGAATGGGGACCCCACACTTTATATGTGTGTTGACATATTTCTATTTAATGGGGACCCACACTTCATATTTGTGTTGACAGATTTCTATTGAATGGGGACCCTACACTTCATATTTGTGTTGACAGATTTCTATTGAATGGGGGGCCCTAGACTTCATAACATGTCTTAGTGAAAGAATGTACCAGTCAAATGATCGCATCTACAAAAGAATGAGGCTTGAACAAATGAGAGATATGGACGTAGATAGAACTGTTTATTGAATTAAGATTATTCAAGCAGAGCGGAGTTGAATTTGAGCGCAGCAGACGACTCTATGACCATTACCGAGGCCAGCCCAGCGAGTTTTCATACTTCATGAAATCAGACGTAATTCTTGAAATTATAGTAGAAATATAAAAAAAAATAAAAAAATTAGCAAAATCTATGGAAGGTGTTTTTCTGAATGAAAGTGTTAAATTGAAAGTCAACTCGCCTATGAGACTACGAACATGCTTAATCAAGAACATTTTTTTCAGCATGTAAATGAAAGTGATTCCAAAATTTGGACAAGTCGGCCTCATATTGGCTCAGAAAGAAACATATTTTAGTCTTTGTCGTGGAATAATAATGGTACAAATTGCTTGTTTTAGCTGAACTTGTAAAACAATGACTTGACATAATTTTGTTTGTTTTCAATTCTATGCATTCAAGAAGTGGCAGCAACAAAAGTTTTGCTGAAAACCACATGTCTTTTTAATGTTTTTTTTTTATTGAAAAGGACAATAAATTCATTAAAAACAAACGTATGTTTGGAAAACGATATTGCTAGATACCTAACGGTATTGCTTTCTCTGATGTTATGCTATGTTAGCGTATCAGTCCAAATGAATACTAAGTACAATTACCATACAATAATAACAAATATAATAACGACATCCTGGCTTCTCAATGTAACTCCAGTCAAAAGTAGTCGAATTTGTCTGATTGACGGTGCTTCAGGAAACATATGCTCAAATGGACCAATCAGGTTAAATTTTGAATTTGCAGAAGTATTGTAATAATGTTGTTTATTTGCTATTTGCCTTTGAGCTTAATGTATTATTTAACATGCACTTAGGTTTGTGTTTGTGTGAGTGAAAGAGACGGAGAGAGATAGATAAAGAAATCATTATTATAATAACTCATGTAAATGTGATTTCTCTTATTTTTTGTCATAATTTGTTATGTAATGTATACACCTTAATTCAATGAAAACAATGTCGTGTAGTAAAAATTTTGGGTGATGTAAGTCTCCGCTTTAAACGCCTTCAGTCTTTTAAATATAGTTGTTTCAACCTTGCTAACTTCAACAAATGCTGGAAAATGACCCAGTTTGATTTTACATTTCTGAAAAAGAAAATTTCCTATACAAAATTCTCATCCTTCAGGTATCTATCACATATCTATTTCAATAATTCCCTTAAAAATGCGTTTCACAACATTCGAAGTCAGAATAAAGTATGTACATATGAACATGTTTCTAATAAACTTATTAACCATTCTTGTCATTGCATAGCCCTTCGGCTGCTAATACATTGCTTGGCTATCACACATGACTGTATTTTTAATCTTCCAGTCTTTCTAGTGAAAATTTTTTTTTTCTTTTTTCTCAGAGCTTCTTTCAATCTCTGTAATATCATGAATTATATTGTTTTGATTTGGAGCTGTCGTTAAATTGATAATGATGTAAATATACACCGGCTTCAAGTGGAATACGTTAGGGCTATTCGACCAAACATTACGCTGGTTGATAGTTGTACGAATGGCACCTATCTGAGACTGTGTTTCTATAAACTACTGAGTTGTGCCTTTGAATGCGAATATTGCCCATAAATATTGTTATCCGTGTGCCGACTCTTTATATATATATATATATATATATATATATATATATATATATATATATATATATATATATATATATATATATATATATATATATATATATATAAAGGCGATCAACAAATCAAGTACCGCTGAGTTCACCTGTTTATTTGAAGAATTTAATTGGTCGATGACATACTTTTCCCCAGCTGGCGCTCTCGTTTAGCTCGAAATATCACTGCTACCACAAATCGTTTTCTTCACTAATCTTGCAGAAATGTCCTTTCGGTTTTTACTGTTTTTCAATGAGTTTGCCAAAAGCAACATAAAGTATTTGGAATTAAACTCTTGAGTTGGCAGATCTAGTCACATCAACGCCAATTTATCCACTTTTTCTGATAAAACTGAATGCAAAAGTGACTCTGACGACAACTCATGAAAAACGAGGCTTACTACATGGTGAAACAATGTGTGCAGGCAGTAGCGCATTCGGAACTACCTCGATTATTTCTGCAAGACAAAAATATGCCTCCGATGTATGTCGGCGCAGTAATTCACAGAAAAATCATACATTTTGTTAGCCGGAATTTTTCCGCAAAAAAAAACCCCACGCTATTTGCACTACCTTGGCTATTTATGCAATTGGACTGACTGTAGGATTGAGCAAGAGGTTACAAATAAAAAAAATAGTTTGATCATACATAACATCTCAGTCAATTGTTGTTTCGTAAATAGCCAAAGTGGTTCGAATGAGAGCTATCCACATACATTCAAGGTATGAACCGTAGGATTGAGCAGTTGCAAATGACAGTAGCGTTGTTTACCGGCATGATCTCGTTTTACTCAGTGATGCATCGATCTCAATCGGAAACCAATTTGGCTTTTCTGCTAAATATTTTTTGACGGAGAAAGCCAAGGGTTTCCGATTACCACCAACATCAACAACAAAAAATATACGTCAATCGAATGGAAAACGAAAAGTATGAACGTGAAGATGTATGGAAAAGGTTCTTGTACAGTTCTTTAAAAGTAAACGGTAAAGATTTTGACAATTATTTTGAACCAAATATGAACTGGTTGAATTGTTTGTATATCGAGTAGATTTGTTTCTATTTAGAATTTAGGCGTATGCATCAATATACATCAATAGACTAGAAAGAAAGGAAGAAATAATATGTCAACCTAGGCTGATTGTTGCGCACATTTTGAAGTTTATTGTCAAGAAAGTTCGGCTTTCCCATTACTGAATGGGTTATTCGCCAGTGTGTGTGGTTATTTTTAGACAGGGAATATAGGGAGCCGCGATAGCTTGGTTGAGCGTCGGATTTGTAATCCAAGGGTAACCAGTTCGATTCTCGCGCAGGCCAACCCAGGTGTATCCTTGGGTATGGCACTTAGCTCCCATTTACTTTGCATGATATAGACAATAATGTGTTGAAAATGCCGTAAAAAAACCCCCCAACCAACATGCCCAACTAGACAGGCAATAACAATGGGAGATAGATTCATTATCTGATATCAATTACTGTTTAAGTTAAGCCAGTAGCACAACAGCTGCATAATACATGGCTTTGACATGTGGATTGGAGTTCTGCTTCAGGATTTTAAAAACATCCGGTTTTCTCCATCAATATCCTTAGCCTGGTGTTACAGTTCTTTACTTAATTAACATCCAAATTATTTGGCAACAAAAAATGAAAATGTTGGGAATAAATAGCGGAATGATTTTCTCGGAACATTTCACCTAAAATAAAACCCAGCTTTGTCCAAGGATTATGTCTGTCATTGATGTCAAAGGAGCGATACGGATAAATGCCAAATAAATCACCTGCTGAAAAGAAAATATAACTGCTTCTCATTGGTTAATACCACGTATGACGTCATTAAAAAAGATGGATTTTATTCCTCACTGCGTTATCGCAGACGACGACAAGTCGCTCGTCTCTAAATTGAATACTTCTGCTTTGTACGTAAGTTCAGGAAGAGTTCATACACTTTAATACAAAAAGGCGTATATATTTTATTCAAGGGGTAACCGAGTTCATAGCGCTAGCATATGTGTGTGTGTGTGTGTGTGTGTGTGTGTGTGTGTGAGAGAGAGAGAGAGAGAGAGAGAGAGAGAGAGAGAGAAATCTATAATATATTTTGAAATCCATACGATAATTCCTTATGGGATATTTTGGTTTATTTCGGGCCATCCATCTACTGGTAAAGGCTCTGTAACTTTTGTACTGCTTAAGCATTCACGTTTCTATATCTTGTTTGGAGAAATGTTATAAAAATAGGAAATGAGCTCAAGAAACTTAGAAAAAATGATGATGACAAAATAGAACTTATATGCCTATAAATCGTTAGCTGATCCAAAAAACTCCGCAAGTGCGCAAAATTAAAAAAAAAAAAAAAAGTTCGAAAGTTTAAAGTTGTGACGATAGATTCCATGTAAAGATGAATACGATGATCGATATAATTATGGATTTAAATACATCAATCAACTCACACAAGATTATCACTAAACGTAAGAGATAAGTATATTTGCTTCAAGCGGTCAGCCAGCTATTAAGTATAAATTATTATAAAAAAGACAAAGAAAAGGCAAAAAGGGCTGCTATAGTCAGTTGCTTCATACAGGTGATTCAGCCATGGGATGTAGCAGGCTAATTTTACACGAGCGTTTTTTAAATATATTTTTTACTAATTCTCCTGTCAAGAAGCGTCATACCGCATGCTGCTCTTTCCAATGTTTTCCGATCTACATTGTGATCACAACTGTTGTTCTTTTCTCAAGAAAAGCAAGAAAACCTAGTTTCATGGCCAAAATAAACTCGTACTCTGAAATCGGAGCAAAAACCAAATGAACTCCTTGAAACCGCTGAATAAAAAAGATTTGACATGGAAATACAAAAAGCTTCGAGATAAGCGATACGGGAAAACGAGGAAATAGTTTTTTCTTCTGTGCGTGTGGGCTGTGACGTCATCGGCAATTACTGCAGAACTACTCTGTGCTGAGATAGTTGTCTCGCAGAAGAGGCAACCAATAAAAGGGCTATTTGTATTACATGTGCACATTATCAGGTATATGTCAAAATCCGGCTTGTTGGAGGGTAACTCAATAGCTCAGCATCCATTAACTGCCAATTTACCGGCTAAGAGATTAGATATATCGCGTACATTGTTATCGTAGAGTAGAAATGATGAATACGCTCGAGGCAAGGAGACATTTTGAGATACTTTCTGGTACTGATTTATATAATTCTTTTTTTTAAGAGGTGTGATAGGCTGCTACGTTTTTTGTATGATCTGCTCTCTAAATTATTTTGAACCTATTAATCACTTTTGCAACGAATTATCAGTTAAAATCACTTTCTTTTCATAGTTCGTGAATAGTTGGATTGAAAAATCAAAATATCAGATTTACTAACTATATATCCGTCTTCTACCTATAATCGCAATCCATGTGCCAAAAGCCACTACGCTCTCTTTTAACCCTTGGCTGCCAGTGATAAGATGTCTTCGTTTTTCATGAATATGCAGAAACAAAAACGTACGTCATCAACAAGCCAACGAAATAAGCTGGTGTGCATCAACTGAAGTGACCTTTTATCAATCGATAAGTGACTGTGTTTGGAAGAGAAATCAGATTGGTTCACTCAATCAGCGATAAAGTTCATGTCGTGTCAATCACCTGAGAAAACGTTCTGGCGGCTCGCATTAATTGGTTAAGCATGTTTATGCATATTCATAAGAAACTTGGAAATCTTATCGCATGCAGCAACGGGTGAAAAGAGCGCCTGGCGTAACTAGCTAACCATATTCTACCTACTGGCTTGTATACCTACCTACTTACCTACAAGCGTACTTATCGACTCACCTGCCCACTGACTTACCTACCTACATACCTACCTACATACCTACCTGCCAGTCTAACTACGTAGCTACCTAAGTAGCAATCATCTACATAAAAAATACATATATGCATGCAGATAGAAATATGAAAATCAATTGCAGTTAATAACGTAATTCAAACTTTCAACAGCTGTTTCAATGGTACTAACCCGTAAAATCCCATGTAAAATGTAATATTAGTAGTAGTAGTAGTAGTAATATTAATAATAATAATAATAATAATAATAATAATAATAATAATAATAATTTATCTTCCTCGGATGAAACTCATGGATTTGTGTAACTTAAGCATAGTTCACAAGTTACCTTGAAGCTATTGAACATTATTACTGTACAGTTAGCCCCTCGACTTATCTAACAGAGTTGAGTGTGGTCTGGTTCTCTCACTTTATAATGAATTAATAAATGCGCATGCAGAGGACTAACGGTAATGCAGACTGTTTCCCAGTCTAGCCTATATGGTTGATGGGATATAAAAATAGGAATAGACATAAACCATGATCCTAGATAAAGACAACTAAAGCTCAACTCCAAGGGGGTCCCATCTTGCTAATGTTTTATATCGCACTTAATTTGTCAACAAAAACTATAAACTAGATTGAAATATGGATACTTAGAGACTCAAGAGTTATAATTGTCATTGTTGTTCTTATGATAAGTAGTGACTTAACATTTAATTATATTTAATTATTATTACTAGCATTATTAATATTAATATTAATATTAATATTAATATTAATATTAATATTAATATTATTATTATTTGTTTTTGTTCTATTGTTGTTGCAGTTGTTGTTATTGTTGGTGTGGTGGTTATAATCCGTTTTTCACGTTATCGTAGTTGTTGTTGCTCATGTTTTTTCTAATGTTGTTGTTGTTCTGTTATTGTTCTGGCTGTTTGAGGTCTAGGAAGTCTCGGTCTTCTCCTTCACCTTCTGCTCCTCCTATTTCTTCTTCTGACCACTTCTACCACAACAACCATCGTCGTGTTCGTTATGTTGTCATCATCATCGTCATCGTCATCACCATAACCACCATCTTCACCACTACCACAACCACTACTACAACTACCACCACCATCATCATCCTCATCGTGCTGCAATATGTTGCCTATAGACATTGTATCAGTGATAACATGCTTGCCTTCTCCAGAGGAAATGTGCTATCTTACGTAATGGGAGCAGCAGCCTGAACCATAATCCAATGGGATTATCTAAGATTATCGTGCAAGGATTGTGTTTCTCTTCCACTTCCTTGGTGGTAATGTGTAATAACTCTGACACAAACTGCCAGCCTAGCCTATCCTTGTTAGAAGGTGTACTGAAAGGCTTGTACTATACAAATAGGATACTAGTTACACATCTAACTTGCTGCGCAAGAAAATGAAGCCCTTCCCTTTTAATTCTCTCTACTGCATGGATCTGAGCTAAAAACGTATACACCCCCTCAAAGCAAACAGAACCGTTCCATATATATATTAAAAAAAAAAA